>JASANB010002993.1:0-25023 GCA_030248155.1 Sabatieria punctata | reverse complement strand
AGTTTGAGTCGGCAATGCGGTGTTATTATTCACCGCTGCGGTTGGTCCGTTTGAGTCGACTATGCGGTGTCGTTTATCACCGCGGCGATGCACGAGTCGAGTCGTTGCGTTCCTTTTGAGTCGACAATGCGGTGTTGTTTATCACCGCTACGATCCACGAGTCGAGTCGTTGCGTTCCTTTTGAGTCGACAATGCGGTGTTGTTTATCACCGCCGCTATGCTCGAGTCCTTCCGTGAGAGACACGGTCCCTTTCTGGTGCGAGTCCGTTAGTTTGTCGATGCGGTTCCGGATGATCGAAAAAGCACCGCTGTAGTTTTGTCGATGCGGTGCCGGAGCAGGTGGTCCCTCATCAACGAGCGAGACGCCCCCGATTATCCGTCGTCAACGAACCAGGCGTCCCCGATTCACGCACGAGATGTCCGGCAGGCTCCCCGTCAATGAATCAATGAACGCAACACACGTCACTCGGCCTCCGCTGCACACGACACACACGGCGCTCCCCGTCCGGAGCAAACGACACGCACGCACGTCCGTCCTCAATGGAAAGAAGCTGGTTTAGCAAACAGACTCACTGACCGCAGCACCCGGAGAATCTTTCTTGTTGTTGGCGGTGGCTGTCCAGCTGGGTGTCGAATTGCACATCGGTCGCCACTGATAAATTTGTTGTTGTTGTCGCGTTTCTCTTGTGTTCGTTCTTCCACGGCCGATCGGTCCTTGTCGCAATTCCTATCGCACTACTAGTCGCGGTGTAGTAGCCGATGCAGCAACTCGATCCTTTTATGCCAGGGCACACAAGAGATCGTCAACTGCCAACTAAACAGTAAAGGTGTTGGCCACACAACAGACTTGTCCTAGAGACGCAAACAGACCGAACCGCAAGGCAGGTGCGCGCGGAGAGGAAAGTGATTGAATTTAAACACAGCACCAGGCCTTGCTGTTCGGCCGCGCCAAAACACACACACACCTCTGCACCGGGGTGTGTGTCTGAGCCAAGAGCAATCAATATTGGCTCAGCGCCGAGACACAGCAATTACACCACAGCAGCGCGCCAACCTAGACATGTACGTACAGACACGTACGTACAGCAAGACTTGGATATGTACACATGTAGACATGCCCCAACATATCAAAGTGCACTTGCACGTCCCTTTATAATTACCATTATAGCACAGTCTAGTTATAGCACATTTGCGCAGTTATAGCACAGCAGGCGGGGTGTTTAGTTATAGCACACACCGGCTGATGGCCTCAGGCAACTGCGCCGTTATAGCACACGCAGCCACGATGAGTGCGTTAGTTTGACAACAGCGAGAGCTCCCGCCTATCGTAGCCACCAAGCTGGCGACTGCCGGCCCATTCTTTCCAGCAAACTGTCATTCTTAAACTTGTTTTCTTAAGCCTAAGCCTGACGCTTCACGCACACCATTTTTAAGAACAAAACTGTAGAGCGTCAAGCAATGTCTGATCTAACCAATTTCAAAAGTTGACAGTACGTGCGTGCTACTTGTACCGGGAAGTTTTAAGACAAGAAAAACCTGAAAAGCAGGCACCGACCTAGTAGGTGTCAGCTAAGTACTTTTATTTTCAGGTTCAGGTTCAGGTTCATAATTTTAAGGTTAATACCCAGGTTTCAGGTTCAGATTCAGGTATACCAACCAACTGTAGTTACGTACTATCTATACTGTACATATAGTAAGTCATAATTAGAGTAAGAGGAAGAAAGGAGTGGCAGCTGAGCCGCTGGGACCAGTTAACGTCTGAACGTAAGAAGTTGGTCGAACGGTCGATGCCTTGACAATGAGCTCCAGCTGAAACTACAGCTATCTGTTCCGTAAAATGAGCAATGCAAAGGCAATGCAGTGCGTACCTGCGACAAGTAGATCTCTCGTTCAGTAGCGCGTTGTTGTATGGCTCGCAACACCTGAAGTTCGTTAAGCAGGACAGCTTGCATACAAACCGAGCAGAAACAGCTGAAACAGTTGACAAATGACAGAGCAGCATAACGGTCAGTTTACCGATCAATTGGGGCATGGTGGCCAAGGTTGACATGCAGTTGGTCTGTAGCAGGATGGCTAGCAGCAGCAGTTGTAAAGGTATAAGTGGGTGCTGGTGCTGGTGCAGCTGCAGGTCTACCTGCCAACTGTTCAGACCGGCTCTCGACAACAACAGATTCTGCTGCAACCAATTGTTTTCGAACACAAACTGCACTCTTGCACACTGACAGGCTCGGGCTACAGGAAACAAAACAAGACTGAGAGCTAAAAGATCCGTCTGCTCAAACTCAAGTTGGAAGTAAATTCCTGTTTGCATGACAATCCGTATACCACATGAATGAAGGCCTTTTCAACAGACGGCCCAGCAAGCAAGATGGAGAAAAATAGCAGTCCAGTCTCGAATAGAAGCTACATACTGCTGGCTGTGGTGGTTGCGATGAGGTTTTGCAGCAAGGGCAATGGCGTGGGAGGCTTTTCGGTTTCCATAATGAGGCTTTTCTGTTCTCTGCGTGTCTTGATTTGTCTTGCCATCAGCTCACGGTGTTTGTCCACCAGCCCACACTAAAACTCGCATACTGATGGGAGATTTAGCCTAATTTCGGGGGTGGCGTTTACTGTTGGTAAGTCATACTTAGACTTGGACTTGAAAGTAAGTCATTGACTTGAAAATGAAGGACTTAGACTTGGACTTACATTGTTGGCTGGTGGACTTAGACTTTAGTCCAAACAGTGTGACTTGATTTCAAGTCGAAATATTCGTGTGTCAAAAGCTTTAATATTTATTTAGCCTTTCAAGGCAAAACCTGTATGTACGAGCACAGCATGCACCTTTTTGATCAGTTACTTGTAGAATTAATATTCGTTTTGCCTTACACTACCGTATTCGATTAAAAAGCCGGATTATTTCGGAGTTGACATTTTCGGAGAAACCAAATTTCTTTGCAAGAAGGAACTAATAAGCACTCAAAATCATTGAATTTCAAAATCAGGCAAAGATGTAAACTTTGCACCTTTCGATGTTAATTTTGTATAGAAGGATCAAAGAATTCTCATGTCATGACAATAACGTTACCCTCTAGAAACAGGAGAAAATGTAGGTCCTAAATTCATTTGCAGTTCCTAAATTTATTTTCTGGAATGTCAGGACGATCCATTAGTCAATTTCTCAGTTACAGCTGAGCGTACAGCTTGAAAAGGTATTTGGCGTATTATTGTCAAAATAAATTTGACGTATAAACTGGTATTGAATTTAGTCTTGCTGCAAGCATCCAGAGCTAGAGCAAGAGGAATTTTTGAAAATGACTCGGACTTGAGACTTGAGTCATTTTAAAAATTGACTTAAGAAGACTTAGACTTGGAGTTGAAATTTTCGAAATGGACTGACTTGACTTGATACTTGATTTTAAAACCTAGCATTTGCCAACAGTGTGCCGTTTTATGTTCGTGGTATTGATTTTTGAGATGATAGTATTGCGATGATGATAGATGATACAGAAGGAGTGGGCAAAGTGTTTAGAGGAATCAGAACTATATTGTTAATGAATAGGAGAGCAGTACCAACTGACAAGTGCAATTGATAAATGGACATCGTTTTCGGTGACCCTTTAAACTGCTCTGCAGTCCGTGAGCCCTGCAGCGCGCGCATTTCGGATGACGCAGAGCGGCTAAAAAGCACTGTAAACAGTAGGACAACGACATCGGACTCGGATCCACTCACAGATGTCACCATGATCCAGGTCACGATCAGAGTCCTGATACGGAGCGTCCCGACAGATGGCATTGTTGAGTCGACGTCTTTCATCCACCATGGCACACAGACTGCACTCGCACGAGTTGTAGCTGAAACCAGTACTGCCTTGCATGTACATGCTTCACACTGCATACTGTACATGTAACAGGTCATCTGCCGAAGGGGGAGTGGGGTTGGGAAAAATCGTCAAAAATCGTCAATTTGGGCTGAAATACAGCTGAAAGTGCAGTTTTACAGGCGATTTTGGCAATTTTTCTGCCTGAAATTCCAAAAAAATCACAAAAATTTGCTCAAAAAGTACTTGCCAGAAAATCGGACGGGGAGTGGAAAAAAATCGTCTCGGGGTCTGGCCTAAGTCTGGTGGGGCCATGTATCCACCACTGAACTGACCTGCAGAATGGTTTGTGGCCCTTGCGATTGTATCGTTCACCGTGATTGAGGCAGCGCTGACACAGGTACCTTCTGATGGGACCCACTTCCGATCTCTCATTGTCCATTTTCTAAACTAAACACTACTGTTTTCTAACGGCAACTGTGCCTATCGTTTCGATTAAAACATTGCGGATGTGCAAACTATCAAATAACAAATATATGACACCTGGTCACACGCATAAAGATGAAACTCCACAATATTGGTTAGCTAGCTTGAGAAGACTGGCCTTGGGCGCGGATTGAATCGGACATGCGTGTACCTACAATTGTACTTAGTACGTTTAAGCAGCGTAATAAAGTAGTTCTGATAGAGTGACTACATAATACATATTGGGCAGTTCTGCCTCTAGTTCACACGTAGTATTGTTACCTAGTATCAGGCAAATCAGTTAAAAGTGGGCATAACAAAGCTCCTCGAGCGCGGAACAGTTGATTGCAACGCAAGGCTTCCAGATTTTTGGTTGGGCCGCCCAGACCTGCGGAAGAGTAGAGACAGATCGAGCGAACGAAACAGGCCAGGCCGAGAGAGTAAACAAGAGAGAAAGGGGCTATGAGCGCCAGACGATAAAAAAGCCTGGCCCAGCCACATTTTAAAATATTGATCAGTCGTCACGGAGCAAGTCTTATCTACTCTAAGTTAATGCAGACCGTTCTTACCATTCACTACTGTTCTTTGGTATTGCATTTTCACAATGTGTATGTAGTGACAGCACCCGCAGCTAAGGGAAAATAACCGAGGGTGGCCAGGACCTTTCGGTCCTTGAGGTTTGGAGCTGATTGATGCTCCTTCTCTGGACATTGTTGAGACTGGGGATCCCTCTCTGGGGCGATCCTTTTTTTTGTTCGAGTCAGTTCTACAGTGATTGATGTTTAGTCATTGCTTTGGATATGCAGAGCGTAGAATCCATTTTATTAGTAATAACATCGTCACTAGGGGGCCGTCCGTCCAAACGACGTCGTTCCAGAGGAGGGATAGGTGTCGGTTGAAATGTGACGATGGACAACGCACCAGGAGGGGAGGAGGTTAGCAAAAAACGACATCGCTTTTTTCGAAATTTTAGGGTACTTCGATTGCATTATTTCGATCTACGCACATTCTGTCAAACGTTTCTACATACAGAAAAGCTTCCAAGAGTGGTTGTAGGGATTTATTTGATTGATTTGCGCAGTATGGTGACAAGAAAATGTGACAGTACTGTATGTACTGCTTATCAAGGGGGGGGGGGTAAACAGAAAAAGACGTCGTATAGGACGAGGGGTCCCCGAGAAACGACGCAAGGCCATTTTGGGGGAGGTGGGTCCGAAAAATCGGGAGTTAAGAACGATGTCGTTTATGGACGGCCCCTAAGTCTGTACAATGTATTATTTTCGGAATACATATATGTATTGAAGCAACTGAAGGTTTATACACAAGAAAAGAGGGACGGTGAGAGAGGAAGAGAAAAGATGTTTAGAGGAAGAAGGAAGAGGAGGATGATGAGGAGTAAGATGATGAGAAGAAGGTGGGAGATGAAGAAGAGAAAGAGGATGAAGAGGGTTAAGAGAAGGATAGAGAGGAGAGTGAGATGAAGGAGAAATAGAGTGGAAGAAGAGGACAGAGGAGGAGAAGGATAATGTTTCATTCGAGTTCGCTTCACAAGAGATTGCATTCCATTACACTGATGACAAGTCACCAGTTGAAGGCAAAGGCGCAGAAAAGGCCGAAACGTGGCGCACGCAGGATCGAGGCAGCATGGTGTCGGTACAGAGCAGCTTATCGGAGATGCCGAGAGTCAGCTGAGGAGGCGCAGCATATAGATTCGGATAGTTCCCCCCCGGCTGCCAGGCACAAATGAGGCCCAGTTGACATCCGTGATGGGGAGTGATGAAAGAATGCGTGATTCGGAGAGTGTTTGTATTACCAAGTTCTCGAGTGGCTGTGTATGTGTGTTTGTTTGAGAGCGTGTGTTTGTGTTGTGTTGTGTACAAGACTGACAAGTAAAGACTCCACTTTTCCGTTTCAGTATATGTATTGCTAAGAGAATATGTTTATATATATGTATTTTGAGGCCACGATGTATTTAAAATACATATTTGAAGGTACATATTGAATTTCTGATGAAATGCTGCATTTTTAAGTCTCAGCCTGCCATCCACAACAGAAAATTACATTTTCTTCGCGATGCCAGTGTGTAAATGGGCTCCAGTGGTAAAAAAAAAGCCACAGTTCTGTTGTTTAACTGAAATAATATCATCACCTTGTAAAGTGTGGAAGGCGTCCAAAAGGAGTTCTAATGAGGGAACGTTAAAATTTTCAAATTGAATAGATACATGGCAGGAGAAAATGCTCTTTTCTTTTGATAGTTGACCTTAAACGAAGTTATCGGCTATTGCGGTGTCAAAAACATAGTTCATTGCACAGTTCTGTCTCCCTTACACAAAATGACTGACTGTATATGGAGGATTTTTAACTGAATTACAGGGGTGCCGGCTACCTACCGCCAGAAGTGCAAATACCGCTTCAAATGCACCATTTACAAATACTGTAGCTCAATCAATGGGCACGCTGCGCGCCAAATTCAAACGAAAGAAATCATAGCAACATTCAAGTTGCAGCGTGTTTGGTTTTGCTTCGTAGGTTGAAACCTGTACAGTTAAGAGCCATTTTTTATACTGTAAAAACCATGCAGGTGGCGGAACATGAAATTTTCTGACCTATACTTTTTATGTGATGAATCGATTGGTGTTCAGTAGAAAATACAACCACTGCGGTATTTTTGCTCTCCGATACCCCTTGCGGTGTTTACGGCCAAAAACGTGATTTTGGACATTTTGAACCCATGGAATAGCGTACTTGAACCGATCGGGCTCATATTTTCAGCATAGATTATGCTTACCATGCCAACTATTCGAGCAAAGTTTGGAGCCGATTGATTCATGCTCATATGAATAGCGTCGATTTTAAGAAGGTATTTCAAAAAGTCGAAAAAAATTTTTTTGGCCAGTTCAGGATTTTGCCCATACTTTCAGGGGAGATAGAGCTGGTCGTTGGCTACACGCCGGTGTTTTCACTTTTTCTAGACTCGGCCTGGACTCGGCCCCGTTTTTTAGTTATTCATGTTTTAATTTTCCGAAAAAAATTAGCGGTGTCTTTTAGAGTCATCATGCACAGTTCTGACGTGCCTGAAGCTAGAGCGACAGTTAGTTTTGACACTATACTATCCTCACTCACGAACAATATCAGATGCTTGACAGACACTGAACGGACAATGCAGGGCATACATGTGCATGATCGGCGGCTCACGGGGGGACGGCCAGGTCTCCGTGCGTAGCTGCCTGGGTATAGGTGCAAATTTTGGGCGGGAAATTTAAATTTTTGCCAAAAATTTTGGCTTAGTTAAAATTCAAAAATTTGCGGTAAAAAAAACAATTTTTCGACAACTAATTGCCAAAAAACCATTTTTCAGAAACAGAAACGTTGCCAAAAAATCGAAATTTTTCAGGAAAATTTAAAAAAAATTTTGGGTTTGGTGCGTAGTTGCCTGTAGGAAGGGTGCGTAATTGCATAGTTGCCAAAATTGATTTCTGTGGCTTAAAAACGCATCTGGAGGCTTTCTAGTGCCTCACATACGGTTAGATCGCGAACATGGGAGCCGAGCGTGTTTGAAGAAAATCAACAAAATACGCAGCAGTCTGAAAGACGCAACTATACTAACCAAACGCGTCTGCAAAATAAACTGTCTTTGCCAGCCGTTACGCTTTCAATACTACTTTAGAAGAACATTTTTAGCGTAAATGACTCAGGCAAAGTTTGTGGCTTTTATGGAAATGTTGAATCAAGACTGTTGTATCCCGAACTGAGGTTTCAGAACTTGTAAAAAACTGCAACCACTGTCATTTACTTTCACTTTCAACAAAATTTCAGCTGAAAAAGAGAGAACAACTTTTTCTGTCCGTTTTAAAACTGAGTGTATGGACTATGCATGCAACTAGGTTTCAAGCGGTTTTTTCTGCTCTAAACTCTATACACAACAACTTTTTATCCAAACAATTGTCTTTCAAGCAATACACTAAACCGTGCGAACGGAGCTTGCAAACTTCACCTGGGCCTTCTTGCGATAAAGAGTTGAAACGGTACAGTCCAAAAGCAAAGACGTTTTCGTTTACCAAGCAACATGGATGCAAGCCAACATACGTTTAATAAAGATTTGAGCAACAGTACAACTACACAAAGTTTCAGATAATAATGAGCACAAACAAGCAAAAAATCGGAGTACTAAACAAATCACTCACTGATACAGACATTATGATGCACTGCTTACGAATCAATTAAAGTGAACATCGAAACATGCACCCCTTCGCCAATCTAGCAAAATGCTCTGAATGAAAAGTTTCAGGGATTTTGGGGTGCATTTTCCTCGAACAGACACTTGCCAAAAAAATTTTCAGTTCCATACAAAGTGCACAAAGACAGTCCTCACCACAAACAGAACGAAACCAGGCACTGCACAACGGACATTCCACCAACCAACAACTGTGAAACGTCTTTGTCATTGGCTTTATATTTGGCGACTGTTTGGCACAGTACGATGTCTCCCATGACAATACCTCGGTCTGCTAACCGACCTGCCGAGACCGCTTAGGAAACATGCTCCGATTTTGAAGTTCTCTTTTTCGACAGATGTTCACCTCCGAATCAGTCTGCCTAAAAACAAAGTGTGTAGATCTTTTTTGAATCTATGCATAACAGTGAGGGCTCTGCTCACTGGCTAGGGCCCGAACAACGGACCACCACTTCCTTTTGGCAAAACATTCCAGACCAAATCTGCTAATTTTACACTCAGCATGCTAAATGCTTTCTTAACACCTCGCAACAGACGCGATTGACGAGGACTCGGCAAAGTGGTCGGTTGCCGCTGTTGTTTTCTTCGGTAAAATATTCGGCAAAATAATTGCCGAACAGACAAGTTTTATTAGCCGAGCTGAAATTAACCGAATGTTCGGCAAAAAAAAGAGAAAAAGAAATAAATATTTTTTTCTGCAAAAGCGTTGTAAAAGACCTGGAACTGTAGTTTGAAGACTGGAAATGCTAAATTTAAAATTTAAGAACGCTTGCATGAACGGTTGTGTTGTATAGGAGATCTGGAGATGACGCACCTGCTAAGATCGGCACATAGCAGCTGGGTAGGCTTTTCCGGAGACTTTTAAGTTTTTAGTTAGGTATCTTCTATTTCGTTAGTTCGGTTCTGCCCATCTCGAGACATAGATTTGCAAAAAAAAATTTGCCGTTCCCTACCAAAATTGCCGACTCCTACCACAAAAATGGTCGAAATTGCCGAACGAAAAATTTTAGTTTGCCGAATCACAAACGTTCGGGATCGTATTTAGCCGAACGAAAAAATTGATGACAATTCGGCAAAAACTTTTGCCGATGGAACGCCATATGGCGTAGGTATGTTGCAAAGTGTTAAAGGCTGGTTTTTTCAAAATTTTCTCGCCCTGGTTGGGCACTTGGCCCGACCACCAGTCATCTTGAAAATTTTAATCCCTGGGCAGAAAATCCTGTGTATACCACTGGAATGTGTCTGTTCACTGAAATGCAATCTTTGGCCCAGCTATGCAAGTATTGGGTATTGGGTCTCAGGTATTGTTCGCACTCTACTAAAAACGCTAAACAACTGTAATTTTGGGCTAAAAATCGTCACAAAAAACGCTACTAGGGCTTTACATGGAGCTTGAGCAATTTGTGTCTGAAATTCTAAACCGTTGCAAAAAATTGCCCAAAATATTACTTGTTAGAAAAATCTGAACACGATCGGGGCTGGCCCAAGTCTTTGTGCTCCAAAGTCGGCTGTGACTTGACTGACCACTTTAGCCATGGTCGCTCGACGTTAACAGGAATCTGCATAGTCAAGCGGTGTTTCTTCTAAAAGCACAAAGTAATGTAAAATTGGTCCTTTTTTCTCCTACCCTATTGTTTTATTAGGGGGCGTGCTGAACGCTGTTTTTCCACTTGCAGAAAAGAACTTTCTTCAAACTGCTGAATCTCAATTTTGGCAAAGACGTTGTGAGCAGATTCCAAATGTGTATTCAAAAAAGCTTCTTTAGAAAGCAAACTGAATTCTGAAATAGAGATGGTTGATAGAATCCGATGCATTCTAGAATAAATATATTTTATTTTATATTATATTCCGGTGGTTCACATAAACGTGACACCAAAGGAGGCGGAAAAGGAGTAAAAAAGTTATGGACATAAACAAAACTAAGTAAGAACGTTAGTTAAGAAGGGTGAATAGTTAGATATACCTTCAATGCACAAGTCGCCTGTTCTATGGGCGGTCAAGTTTTATCCAGCTGGCGCCAACGGGTGCTGGTCGCGTCTGTACTTTGAGCGGCCGTTTCTGGATTGGAAGACTTTGTCAGACACATCACATCGCAGTGGAGGAAGACACCAGGGTTTGCAGAGCTTACCATCGCAGGGAATGGCAACGATCAGTCCACCAGTCTCGTTTTGGTAAGAAAAGAATAATAAACAGGACACTGCACAGTGAACACTATAACAAGTTGAGCACTATTGGGAACCAGACAAATTCTACATAAACATTCATAATTTTTGTCACTTTTCCTTCACCGTGCGAGCGTCTACCGTAATCTTGACTTAATCATTGAAGTAGGCGGACTAAAAACATGAAAATCACGACTGTCTACTGTAGCTCCCGTGTTCGCGATCTAACCGTATGTCTAGAACCTCAAGCAACGTTTGGTAGATTTTTATTTTCGCCCCCCCCGTGTCCCCCCTGGGCACCCCATGCACATGTATGACGTAGGGTAGGACAGTGGGACTTACCGTATTATTGTTCATAATCATGATAGATAGAACGATTATTGAGTGCATGAGAGTACGATAGCATTACTACCACTACCAGCAACTCACAGACGCAGACGATATGCTGGGGATCCCATGGGTACGATTTCATATTAAGGAAAAAATAAAAAAAAATAAGCTGGGGAGATCACTCGAAATGCAAATTTTGAACACAGGCGAAAGAATGTTGTATCAACTGACTGCTGACGATCTATTGATTATTATTTTACAGATCGACATCGAATTACTGCATGCTACAATATATTCAGCTTTACCTCAGATCAGATTACTCGTTCTGGTCTCGGGACAAATCTTGTAAAAATTGCACACCGAAATTGTAAATCTTTAACAAATATAACCGAATGCCGTATCGAACAACTGCTTCTGGCTTCTATAGTATTGTTTTACGCATTTAAACAGAGCGGCACATCCACAATCGATTACTGCATGCTGCCTCATCAGTTTACGCTCTCTCTCTTCTCATTGCCTTACTTCATCGATTGAGCGGCCGATTCCCCCGGAATCCCACTTAAAAAACTTGCTATAAAATTGATGTGCAAAGACGTACATCCACGCCCAATCAAGACTACTGTTGCTAAGTAAATTAAAATTATAATTTTAATTAAATTGTTTAGAAATTTACTAATACAAGTAAATTATTTGGTAAGTAAATTATAATTAAATTAAATTTCTACGAGAAGAGGGAAAGTTAATTATAATTATAATTTGTAAATTATACTTACCAAAAATAATTTACTTAATTTACTTAAAATATACTTAATTTACTTACAGAAGCCTAGCTATTGCTGAACCTTTTTGGCAGCATGCAAGTGCTGCGTGAGTGTCTGCTTTTCGGTATCTATACCTTTCAATGGGAAGGCATACTTACAGTACTGTACAATTTTCCGCCCACCCGCCCGCCCACCGCCTTTTGTCTTTGCGCTTGTTTCTCTTAATCTCCCACAAAACAAACTACTCCAATTTATCCACCGAGCTAAGAGAGTGCCTATAGGTACTTTTCAGCCATTTTTGCTATGCGATAGCATATGTTCAGTCTCACAGGCATTTGTTTTTATCTGTTGTGGATGCAAGCAGTAACTGACTGGAAGGAAAGCCACCTGAGATTGAGGCTTTCTAATTAAAATTCTGACGAACTGTCATTATTACTCTTGAAAGACACGAGCTATCATTTCGGCTAGGGGTGATAAATTTTCAAAATCTGAAGGGCTGGCTGGACGTGGTAGCGGCGGCTGATGAGGTGAGATGGTAAGCCAAAAAGTCCGATTTTTCGCTGGAATCAAGGTTTTTGGCTTTTTCCTTTAAGGTTGAAATAAGCTATGTAGTCTGAGCTCATTCACACCTAACCTAGGCATACTTTTACCATAACATTCTTCAAAAAACCATGAAGGGGTAGCAGTAGCCTGAAGAGCGGTAGGTCAGAGCATGCGCGGGTAAACCCCTCAGCCCCCTTTGTCCATGTCTGTTGTTGACTTAACCTGTGATATCCTCGTTTGGTTTTCATTCTAGATAACTGTTATAGCATGCTTGCTTAGTTGGAAGCAAAGCTGAAGGTGTTAGCCGCCAAAATCAGGCCTATTTTAAATATACTTAATATACTTAATTTAATTAAATGTGGTAAGTAAATTATAATTAAATTAAATTTCTCTCCGATGTGGTAAGCAAATTTTAATTTAATTATATTTCTCTGGGCATCTGGTAAGTAAATTATAATTTAATTATATTTAAAATAAATTTACTTAGCAACAGTAATCAAGACCGGATAGGTAGACCATTACCCTAGCTACAAAATAAGCACAGTTAGAAAAATTGGGATCGAAGCATCAGAACGATGGCCATTTTAAACAACGATCATAGCTAAGAAAAAACTAGAAAAATAAGTTTTCTAGGTCATCTTTTGAAAAAAGTTACCAATTTTACTGTGTACGTGTACCTTAGATGCATATTTCGGCAGTCTTCTTCTAAGCCCCAAAACAGTGGCCCTCATTAAACGACAATCATCACAAAAAAACAGAAATGAAAGGCCATTGGAACAGCTACAAATTAGTGTTGTTACAATACCAAAATTTTCGCTTGACTATGACTATGACTACCGCCCGTTTGAGTACAATACCAGAGGAGTCAAATTTGACTACATCGTAGTCAAACCATTTGACTATATCGTAGTCAAACCATTTGACTACTATGACCACCGGTTTGACTACTTTGACTACTTTTTGAGACAGACCGAAATTAACAATTTCAGGGATTTATCATGTTTCAGTTACTAGGCGTCAGCCTGGAATGGCTGTGATTCCATAAATAAATCATTCACTTTGAAATAAACAGCGGTTAGGCGCTAAAACAAACGGCTGAATTGTTCTTTTCCCTCCAAAATTTTCTTGCAAAACAGCATGCCGTAAACTAGAATAAAACGCCCTTTGTGTTTTAAGCCAATTCTCGACGCTTCTTCAAGGGAAAAGCGTACATATTCTACTGTACAGTATGTCATAATTTTAATCTTGCCCTGTGGAACTGGAATCAGGTAGAGATTCACTGACTGATGCTTCATTGTTTCAAAATTTTAGAGAAAAATGTCGTTTGGTGTTTTGTAGTGCAAAAAATGTATCAAATTTGTCAAATATTCTGTTGCGAGCGGCGAAAAGCGATAAAATACGCCTGAAAAGCTTACCTCTTATAACAAAATGTAGTCATAGTCAAACGGTTTGACTACCTGGTCTTCGTTTGACTACGTATTTTTGGTAACGAAGGTAGTCAAACTTTGACTTTGACTACCTGTCCGTTTGACTGCGATATGGCAAAAGTATTAATTAACTATGACTTTGACTTTGACTAGTAGTCATAACAACACTTCTACTAATTCATAGGCGATCGGAATCATAGCTTTAGAAACTAGTGAATGGTAATCGTTTAAATGGAGGCTGTCAGACAGCAGAAAATGACACCAAAACCGACCCAACTTTGAGTGGTGTAGCTCCGGTTCCAGGGGTTTGTTGTATTGTTTGTTGTACTTAAGCGCCAAAGCTAATCTTATACAGCCGGCAGGCAGCCTTGGCTCCTCAAAACCATAGCAATCCACGGTTACAGAGCCATCTATGGCCATGAAGTCATCCAAAGCCAAGTAGCCATCTATGTCTAACATGTGGTCTTGTAAGCATAGCCTTATATACAATAGAAAACGTAAGCTTTCAAAGGCTTGTGTCGATTCGATATAAAGCTTAGTTTACTACAGGGTGTGCCAAAAAAAAACAACCCAGCAGAGTTTTTGCTGTCGCAACCGCAAATCTCAACCGATTTGAATGAATCCTTTTTTAAATGAAAGATAAATAAATTCTTGAAAGAGTGATGTACCGCTTATTAAGATAGCCTGCTTAGTTCCTGAGATATTTGTCCTCAAATTCAAAACAGAGATTTTGGCAATGAACAAGAGTGATAAAGAACAACCCAGCAGATTTTTTACTTTTGCAACCATGAATCTGAACCGATTTGAATGAATCCTTTTTTGAATGAAAGACTGATAAATTCTTCAAAGATTGGTGCAATTTTCATTGAGATTCACAGTTTCGTTCTTGAGATATTTGCCTTCTAAGTCAAAACACATTTTTGCAAAGAACAAGAGCGATTCCGTTGCATTTCATAATAAAGCAGATTCCTACTGCTAGGGCTAATGATACTTTAGTATTGAAGTAAACCGAGTTTCTGTGTCACCTGTAAAGCCTCCAAGAGCCATTAGAAGTAGCAGGAATCGTTTTGTTATGAAGTGCAACGGAATAATAAAAAATCCCTCTTGTTCAAAGCCAAAATCACAGTTTTGAATTTGAGAGTGAATATCTCAGGAACTAGGCAGAGTACAATAATAAACGTTACATCAATCTTTCAAGAATTTATTTATCTTTCATTTAAAAAAGGATTCATTCAAATCGGCTGAGATTTGCGGTTGCTACAGCGAAAAATCTGCTGGGTTGTTTTTTTTTGGCACACCCTGTATATATATCTGTGAAGAGACGAAAGACCTAGCTTATTAAGGTTCATCAAAGCTAATCAAATCAGACACGCTCACTTTACATAATTCTTCATTATCTATTTTACATTTCGTTGGAACTATGTTTTACATATACTATACTATGTGCATGTGATGATTGTTTGCACTGCAAATCACAAATCTTTCTTGTTGTAAAGGGCGTATCCTGTCCTGATATTGATTTCATAGGTAATCAATCAGATTCGTACTGCTGTCAAAAGACAAGTGGCGTCAGATGCCAACCGTGTTCGAGAAATCTTCAGTATCATCTAGCAAGTACAGTGTTTCCTGGTCCTTCTGCTTTACGCTTGTCTGCGTACTTTTGTTTCTCAATTTCGTCAAATCGTCGAATTTTTGCTGCAGCTGTCTTTTGCTGAAACGATCGGTTCGAATGGTAAAAATCAGTCGAAATAAGTGTTTTCCAGGCAGTTTGGATTTTTGAGGTTATCAACCAAATTTTGGGCCTTTTTCGGCTGAATATACGAAGTTATCCCAGATACGTATTTTCCTGCATGTGAGGATCACTTTTACCTTTGGGAATGTTTTTGTTATTTTCAAACTGGAAAAGTAAACTGTAAAATACACTCAACAAAGATGCTAAACTAATCGAATTTGTAACATTTTTTTAGAATTTCTGGGCTGTGCAATTACTAAATTGATCTGATGAAAATAGAACTGCCCACACGTATTGCATTGCATGAGCAGACAAAACAATTTTCCTAGACTACAAGAGACAGGATGCGTTCGTACTTGTGGTTTCCCATCAGGTAGTATACGGCTCTCTGTGTCCAACTCATTTTCTTGACCAGTGAATCGACTCCGGTTACTTCAGTTTCCTCTTCACCACTCTCGTCTAGTTGACAGAGTGATTGCTTAAAGTGCTCTTGAATGGAGGTGATAAGTTGGTTGAACAGCGCTTCCACCTTCGCTTGCATCACGTTTAGAGACATGGCAACCACTGCTAGTCCCAGCAGAATCAGCACGAAACTGAACACCCAGTACTCCAGCCTTTCTGGCACAACGTCGCCCAGACCTGCAAAATTCTTCAGGATACACTCAATCAGTACAAACAATCTAATCTAATCACGTGTATTTGAAAAGAAAAACTGATTTTAGGTGTGCAGATCAGGCAAGGCAAAAGTCGACTGACCTGACTAATCTGCTTAGTTCCTGGGATATTTGCCCTCGAATTCGGAACGAGATTTTGGTTAGAAACAAGAGCAATTCCGTTGCAGTTCAAAATATAACTGCTGAGTAACAAAGCTTTACTGGTGAAGTAACGGAGAATGTGGTCACCAATTTATACGAAATATATAATATATAATTCGTTATACCAGAAAGAATCAGATTTTTATCAAGTGAAACAGAGTAATAAGAATCGCTCTTGTTCATTGCGGAAATCTGTTTTGACTTGCGGGCAAATAATATCTCAGGAACCAAGCATAGCATCTTACTAAAATTTTCAAGAATTTTTCTATCTTTCTTTCAAAATCGGTTTTCATTCAAATCGGTTGAGATTTACGGTTGCTCACTAAAAATCTGCTGGGTTGTTTTGACCCACCCTGTACTTATCACCTTATTATAACAACAAACAAAGCTACTGAATGGTAAAAATTGCTACTTACCAATAGTGGTAAATGAAATAAAGAAAAAGTAGAAAGCAGTGAAATAGGTCCAGTCCTCCCAAATGCAGTAGACAGCAGCACTGAGGCACACGAACAGCACCAGAACACAGAGAGCCACGCTGAAGGGAATATTCTGCACTTGCACCTCACTCTCCACATCCTCTGCTGCCCCTTCGACCACCGGAGGAAAGCAGCAACGACAGTTTTGGCGCAGGCAGCGCACTTTAAACATTATGCGACGTATGGTCTTAGCTGCGCCGTTCCAGAGAAAGCAGCACAGTTGGAACATTATGTTGCCCCAGTCGTTGAGCAGTGTAACTGTGATGGGGATGCCAACAAAGGCATAGACCATGGTGGCCACCCTTCCAGCAGTCGTGGCAGGACCAAAGCTACCGTATCCTAAAAATATGACTGACTAAAAGAAAACCAGTTTCTGGACCAACCAATAGTGGTGTAGAGGGTGGAGGCATAAAACAGACTGCCCCACCACGTCCAAGGAGTCTGTTCCAAACTTGGTGTGACGTATTCACAACCCATTTCCCCCTCGTACCATTCTAGGGCTGATCGGCGCTGCACAAACTTTTGATGCACTTCAATCTGGGACAGCTCTATTTCCTGAAAGAAGGAAGATGATTTACGTGTACGCAAACGTGAGTGGGCTGGACTATTTATTGAAATTTTATGCATTATATTTAAATGAAAATACCAAAGACTTTGCTTGCATACATACCTACATATACATGTACGTAGTTGCTATGGCAGTTGCGAACAAAGTGTAACCATTTTATGTAAACCGTTTCTGAGGCTTACCTGTAAACGTTGTAAGTACTGTAGTCGTGAGTTGGCCTTGTACTTGAAGTGGTGAGAGGCGTTCAAGAATTTTTCCATTTTTTCTTGCATGTCGGGCACCCCTTCCACTTGGCGAAAGAGCCATGCGCCGAAGATGCTGTAGAGCACTAGGACAAGTATTAGGGCCAGATGCTTGAAGCCCAACTTATGGTAAGCATCGAGGACAAAGTTCCAGACCAGAAACATATTTGCTGATAGTCTGATCTTGGAGTTTGTTCCGTGTCATATGATCGTAGCAGATAACTTTACCTCCAGAGCTAACGCTAGCTTCCAACAGACAACCGGGTTCGCTTTACAACTTGACAGATGATTTGGTCTGTTCTAACGGCCCACTGATTGAAATCGCTGGCGCAAAAACTCGCTATCAGCTGTCACTAGACCTTCAGCTAAATCTTACCTCAACCGTGATTTGGTGGCGCCAACAACCAAATTCTTCAGGCTCATCTCTACCTACTGCTAACTTTCAACAACTGACGTGAGCCAGCTGGGTGCGTAAGGAAAAAGCGGTGAGAAAAGAAATGAAAACGCATTTATTCCTAGACGTTTGGAGCGGCCAAACCGGTTTCTTGCCAGAGTGGCCTTATCTACCATTTGCTTTACATTACCTATGTATCACGTTACACTGACAGCTCTGTCAAAATTCTTGAAGTCGTCTTCATGACATTGTGTTGCAGCAAGCTGGTACACTTTTTCAATAGTTTGCGATTCTTTATTCCTCATCTTAGCGCGATCGTCGAACTTCTGTTGCAACAGTTTCTTACTGAAAAGTCAGTTCGTGCCAAACAGTGATAGCCCCTTAGGGGCCGTTCATAAACGACGTCGTTCCAGAGGGGGGGAGGGGGGGTCGGCTGAAATGCGACGATAGACGACGCACCAGGAGGGGGAGGGGGTTAGCAAAAAACGACGTCGCTTTTTTATAAATTTTAGGGTACTTCAATTACATTATTTTCGATTTATGCACATTCTGTCAAACGTTTCTCCATACAGAAAAGCTTTCCAGAGTGGTTGTAGGGATTTATTCTATTGATTGCGCAGTATGGTAACAAAAAAACGTGACAGTACTGTATGTACTGCCCTTTTATCGGGGGGGGGGGGTAAACAGAAAACGACGTCGCCATAGGGGGGGGGGTTCCCAAGAAACGACGCAAGGCGATTTTGGGGGGAGGGGGGGGTCCGAAAAATCGGGATTTTGGAACGACGTCGTTTATGAACGGCCCCTTACTTACCCAGAGCAACTAAACTAAACATGATCGAAAAAAGTGGAATAGTACCGATGGTACATTGGGTTTATACTGACAAGCTCAAATTACAGTTTCGCTTTTGTGCTGACATCAGGAAACGAACCGCTTGAAAACAAGCAGGGCACCGTTAGGTAGACAAAAGTGGCTAAAAAAGCTCCACGTTGAAGCACAATATCGATGTGTTCCTCCAACTTGGTACAACCAAATCGAGTTGCTAGAGGTTCAGACAACATCACTTGTCCTTTAGGATGGAGTAAATGATAACCACGAAGCTTTTTTGTTTTGCTTCCTATCCTACTCGTCTACAAACGCTGATGGATGGAAGACTCATCAGTGAGCTTGTAAGTGTAAACCCAAAACAAATGTCCTACTTTCATTTTTTCCGGTCATGATCAGTTTACTGCTCTGGCTTATCATTATTTGGCTGGCTACTTGCACCAGTGTTGCCAGGTTGGGATTCCCCCAAATTTGGGGATTTTTTCAATTTTGAAGGGAAAATTTTCGATTTTCGGGGTTAGATTTAAGGGAAAGGTTGGGGGGGGGTTTCATAATTTATGAGTTTTTAGGAGGAATTCAATTCTGGCCCAGAAATTGGTGAAAATCAAGCAATTTTTAGCATAAAATTATGACAATCAAGAGGTTTTTAACGAAGTAGTTTACTTCGAAGTAGTCAGAACTGTCTAGGCAGCTGGGAATCGATTCGACTATTTCATACTCCTATTTTAGATAGATAAAACGAAATTCGCGCATAATAGTTGAGTTGCGCCCTGCCTAAGCTATTGAATAACTAACTGCTCTAAAAACTCAAAATTTCCAGCTAAATTTTAAGCACGTATTTGTCGTGCGTGATAAACTTTACATTAAGCTACAATGAAAGTTGCAGTACGTATGTTATTTGCGACTGACAGGAAGTGACAAACTGGGTCTGGGACTCGCTTAAAATCATTAAAACATTCACCTCTGTCGCTGACTCATTTTGACTACAAAAAGTTATAAATTAAAATTGGAAAGGTAAACTAAATTCGAAAACTACATATAGGTCATGGGAAGCGAGGCTTTTCTGACTACAGGTTGACCTGTCTGTTGTTGGCCCTGAAAGGCAAATTTCTGAGTGTGTCAACCGTTTTCTTAATCTTTTATGGTTATTATACTGTACGTAGAATTTCTACCGAGGGTTGTGTAGCCTGGCCAGTAGGAGCTCAATAGACCATGTATTTTGCGTCGTTTCTCTAACAAGGGTGAACTTTTGTTTCAGTTTCACATTCATATGTGCTGTTCTTTAAAAAGTTAACAGAAATTTGAGCAAATGTCTTGATACATAATCGGGGTTTTCGGAAGAAGTCAACTACAAAGTCGCTTACTTCTTGTCCGTTCACTACAAACAGCATAGATACGATTCTGCAGCTAAAAACTTGTAATTTAGGTGTGGGGGATCTTTTAGATAGATTTCGTGTTTTTATGGGTATTTTAGGTGGAGTTTTTGGCGATTTAGGGGGATTTGAGGTTTTGAACCTGGCAACACTCACCAATAATAGAACAGTGTTACTATGAGCTTACTCGTGATTTCCCATCAGATGGTAAAGCAGCTTCTGCACTATTCCAAGCTTGTTGACCAGCCTATTAACTCCGTCATCCGGATGCATAGTCAGTCCTCTCTCGATATCAAGCAAAGCTTCTTTGAAGTTTTGCTCAATCCGATAAACCACTTGATTGAAGAGAATCTCCAGTTTAGCCTGCATTACATTCAAGGACATTGCCACAACGGCCAAGCCCAGCAGTATGAGTAGGAAAGAGAATATCCAGTATTCCAACTTGGCGGGCACAACATCGCCAAGGCCTGGAAATAATTCTGACTGGAACAGTGACAATTACAGGGTGTGCAAAAAAGCAACCAGCTGAGTTTTTACTGTAGTAACAGTATAAATCTCAACCAATTTGAATAATCGTTTTTGAGCGAAAGACAAATGAATTCTAGAAAGATTGTTGAAATTTTCATTGAGATACTCTGCTTGGTTTGTGAGACATTTTGCCCTCATATTCAAAACAGTGATTTTCGCTGGCAGTGAACAGGAGGTGATTAAAACAACCCATTGGATACAGGGATGGATATTTTTCCGAAAAAAACCTCGGCCTGTTTTTTTTCCAGTTTTTTTTCTGGTTTTTTCCTAAATCGCGGAAAAAACTCCAGCCCAAGTTCTGAGTATCCTAGACTGGTTTTATGATTCCTAACGCATTCTAGCGCCTTCCTGAGTCTTTTCAGAACAGAAATACCCGTCTTACATGGATATAAATCACGAAACAGGCATGACACAGTCCCTGACAGGCTCCATCAATACAATTGTTGTATGTATCAATAGTTTAATGTCCTTCATTCATTAAAATCGGCTGAGATTTACCTACAGTTCCCACAGAAAAAATCTGCTGGGTTGTTTTTTGGCACACTATTTACTGAACTGATTCCACCAAAGTCATGCCTGAATGTAAGCCATCACCGTGAAATTCAAACTTGACAAGAACAGATAGTGAGAGACGCTTACCAATGGTGGTAAAAGAGATGAAGAAGAAGTAAAAGGCCGTAAAGTAGCTCCACTCCTCCCAAATGCAGTAGACTGCAGCGCTGGCACACACCACCACCACCAGCACAAGCAGTGCCACCGTTAAAGGAATGTTCTTCACTTGCATGCCCTCATTAGCCACTCTGCTGCTGCTGACTGCTGTCGGAAAACACCACTGACAATGCCGACGCAGAAAACGCACCTTAGACGCTAGTTTCTGGGTTAACTGCGCCGCAGCGTTCCACAGATAACAGCTGAATTGAAACATAATGCAGCCCCAGTCATTCAAAATGGTCACTGTGATTGGAATGCCCACCAGTGCATAGATCATAGTGGCCAGACGACCAGCAGTCGTGGCGGGAGCGAAGTTGCCGTAGCCTGAAAGAGAGTCAGTCAGTGAAGCAATGGTTGCTTGCAGAAGAAGAAAACCGATTGTAGTGTAAAGAGTGGAGGCGTAGAATAGACTTCCCCACCAGGTCCAGGGAGTGTCTTCCAGCTCGGGTGCTCTGTACTCCAATTCCACCTCCTTTTCGTACCGCTTTAAAGCTGCTTGTCGCTCAGCGAATTTCTGGTTCAGATCCAGTTCTGCCGATTCGATTTCCTATAAACTGCTGAAATTGAGCGCATCCATTCGTACGAACCAGCTGTACCTCTAGACGGTACAGGAATTGCAGTCTCGACTGGGCTTTCTGGTTGAACTGAGAGGAGGCATGGAGAAAGCGATCCATTTTTCTCTGCATGTCCGGGGCCCCTTCGAGCTGGCGAAATAACCAAGCTCCGAAAATACTGTAGAGCACCATAATTAGAACCAGTCCCAGATGTTTGAAGCTCAGCTGCCGATAGGCATTCAATACCAAATCCCAAATCAGGAACATTGGACGTTTGCCTAAATCAGTGTCAGACTGTCAGACAGGTAAAGCTGCATTGCAGCATACATGTAACAGGGGGTCTGGGGGTCTGCCCCCCACCCGACTTAGCCCAGACCCCTCGGATGGGGACACTCCCCCCGAGACGATTTCGCCGACCCCCCCCCCCCTCCGATTTTTCTGGCAAGTAAATGTTTGATTTTTTTGCAATTTCAGACTCACAAATTGCCAAAATCGCCTGCAAAACAGCACTGTTTAGCTGTATTTCTGCCCAAATTAGCGATTTTTGGCGATTTTTAGCAAAAAAATTGCGATTTTTTTTATATTTGAGCGTTTATTAGTGCCCAACCCCCCTCCCAAAATTTTGGCTCAAACCCCGCCCCCCGGCCGGCGCCAGATCCCCCAACCCCCCTCCCCCTTCGGCGGATGACCTGTTACATGTATGCATTGCAGAGTGCGTATGAACATACGTATACGTCGAAGCCTACAATGGAATGGAACACCACAAAAGGTTCAATTCCTCTACATCTGGAGTGAAGTTCTTAGCGCAGATCTTAGTTCCAAAAGACTTTCGTTGATTCTAAACTTTTTAGTCCGTTTAGCATGGTGTTCCATGGCATTTGCCGCATGGTACTGGCCATTTCTTTCGAAAAGCTTAAGATGACTACCATTTACGGCAATTTTGCACTGAAATGAAAAGATTTATGCGAAGACAAGACTGCTGTCCTGAGTTTCGGTCTTCTGTATTGCTAAAAAGCTAAACAACTCACATGCTTTAGTTCTGAGCCGTTCTAAATAAAAAAGACCCGATTAGGTAGGCATAAGAATATACTTAAAATATCTCAAGAATTGTTGCGATGGTTCGGTGTTGTTTAAATCTATTGAGCAATTGAGATACAACGCAACAAGCAATCCTAAAGCGGAACTTTAGCAAATTTTGAATCTTTTGAACCCCGTGTATGCAGGGATGCCTACCATACCAAAATTCTACTAGTACTAAAATCAAAGTTTGAATTTAGTACCAGTACCATACCAAACCAAATTCAAAACAGCTCCTTCTATACTATACCATACCATACCAAATTCAAAGGCCTTTACCAGAATGATTTAGTACTAAAATTTTGATTTTGGTAAGGCGTTTGATTTTAGTACCAGCTCTTTGATTTCAATACCTATAGCACGCACGCGAGTGAGCCGGAAATGATTTTATTTTATACCGTACCCATCTTTAGCTGCTCTCGCCCTTTGTTTGCGTTTTTTTCAAACAAAATATTTTCGAATTGATCTGTAAGCAGTCGGCTGTAAGTTTTGTAAGAAATGTCAAGAGGTGGACAGCGGCTAGGCTAAACGCGGGTCGCCGTCACACTGCAACTGTCTGGACCGGTGGATTCTTCTCTTTAAATGATGACGGTCTTGCCTGTGCCTGCCTCAACGGCAAAGAATGTTCAGTACCGCAGGAAAGTGCAAATCAGCTGATCGCAGTCGACTTAGCGCAGTAATTTTGGAACGTGAGGTGCTGTTCCGGCCCAATCGTGATCTGGTCAAAAATGTTGTTAGTATGTAAATGATACTAATTAGTATTACCTCTGCTTAAGTTTGTGGTTAAGTTAAGTTTTGTTGTTTCGTAAAATTAAAGCTTTTTTTGCCTCATTACTAAATTCATACCAAAATCATACCAACCAAATTCAAACGGATTAAGCTAGTACTATATCATACCATATCAAATTCAAACAGGTAAGTTTATACCATACCATACCATACCAAATTCAAAGTTTGAATTTGGTAGGCATCCCTGCGTGTATGTGAGCTTTCATCAGTGAAAAGGCAACTAAATCTAGCGGATCTTTACGTTTAGGGAACGGGTAGGTGAAAATGGCAAAAAATAGCTGTGCTCGGTACAGAAGGCATCGTGACTTGGTTTAGGCGTTACAGTATTACTCAAACGGATTATTCATTTCAGAAGGGCAAAACTCAGAACTGCGAAAGGCCAGCGAAGAATGATTTGGTCAAAACAAATGGGAAACATGAAATAATATCGTGCCAAGAAATCCTTTAACAGTCAGGCGCTTAACGCCGGTAACGGTTGGTGCCGGTAGTTTTGTTAGGCATTTTTTAAAAAAAGCTTTTTTGAAGGCCCATTCCGAATTTTTTTTATTTTATTCACAGTATGGAAAGTTTTGGGGAAAATCGCTGAATTTAACCTCAGATGTACATTAGCAGTGCAGTTCTATCATAGTTCATGCCTGTTAAGCCTAAAAATAGGTTTTGAAGGGCAGCAGCCACTCTGTGAGCAATGCTGCAGGTAGAGTATCGACCCTCCTCAGGGTCAGGCTGTAACACTATGTTTGAACCAAAGTATCAGCTTTTGTACTTAAAGTTGCTTCTGATGCATCCTTACATCTCCTACAAGCTAAATTTCATGCAAGGAAAAAAACTGAAAAAAAAACAGGAGCTAAAGAATTTTCATGAAAAAGCTTTTTTTGGCCTTCAAAAATGTTTTTACAACTCTACGTAGGTGCCGGTACCATATTTCATATCGGTCGGTACCTAGGCTAGTAGCACCATATATGGCACCCCCACGCTGGGGGACTGTCAGGGATGTGATGTGTGTTTTTTCTGGTGTCTTTTCGGTTTTTTTCGAAAAAAACCGGTATTTTCCTAATAGTCGGGAAAAAAACATAAATCGCGGGAAAAACTCAAGCTAAAATAGCTAATTTATGCACTTTTTCAGTTTAAGAGCCGGTTTCTCTAGGAATCGACTTTTGCTCCTTAACCTCCGGACAAATCTCAACTTTATGTCTCCGATTTGGCTAAAATTTTGTATTTT
>JASANB010002992.1:0-18091 GCA_030248155.1 Sabatieria punctata | reverse complement strand
TAGGGGGGTTCCAGACGAGCTAGGGCCGGCCAAATGTGGATGAAAAAAAAATTTTTGCTCAAAAATAATTTTGGACCAAAAATTCTTAAACTACTCAAAAGGTTACCTAAAATCCCCAATTTTATTGTCCCAACTCTTATTATAATGAAAGTAATCCGGCATCATAGCTTTGTGTACTGCAAAACTAGCAAATTCTGCATGGTTTTGGCCATTCGGATGCGAATATCTCACGAATGTCGGGTCGCAGCCCAAAATGCTTTACACCATAGTCTGGCAAATTGATAGCGCTACAAAATCCTGAAATAAAAAAAACTGTGTAGGGGGGTTCCAGACGAGCCAGGGCCGGCCAAAGGTGGTCGCAAAAAAACTTTTTACTCAAAAATAATTTTGGACCAAAAATTCTTAAACTACTCAAAAAGTTACCTAAAATCCCCAATTTTTTAGTCCCAACTCTTATTGGTACAAAAGAAATTCGAGTTGAGAATTTTGGTCCCATAGTTAAGCGGGCCGAGTTTTGGCGGCTTGTATCTCGGGAATGGAGCGTCAAATCCATAAACCCTTTGCAGGTTTAACATAACTCATGAATGCCTATTAGTACACCAACGCACAGGTCTCTACGCAAAAGTTCGATTTTCAACTTGACATACCAAGACTCGATCGAATCAGAGACTGACTCTTGACACTGCTAAAGGCTTACTCACCAGGAAAATAAGCAATTTGCTGTTGATTAACAATTTTTTTATTAATTAATTAAAATTATTAATTAGTTAATTAATTAACGTAAAATAACATGTTACTGTGTAAATCAGCATGGTGATGCTTAAAATACATAGACTAAGCTAAATAACCGTTTTTAAACAAAGTTTTTATAAAAATCGATGTCAAAATCTGCATGCCCACTTGTGCTATTTTGCCCCATTTCGTTCTCAACAACTACAGCACCGATTTCAGGGAAATTTTCACGGAAAGATATTTGTATGAAACCAACTTAATAGCAGATTTTTAATCTGACCGAGCTCTTATAGTTTTAGGTTTATACAGCTTCGAAAATTGACTTTTTTGAGCGAGTGCCAAATGATTGTCTGTGACTCAAGACTGACTCCAGATACAGCGCCAATATTTCGCACATAACATCTTCACACAATAGGCTTTATAAAAAAGCAATAAGCACTCAGCTAGCTTCTTTCGTTCTCGCACAATATTCCAATGAAAAATTTTGTGCCGAATTCCCCCCTGTGCCGAATTACCCTGGCCTACCCTACCTATTTATTATAGAAACCTGCATCATTTCTTAGTAGCTCAGTCAATCATCTAGTTAAAAGAAAAGTTGCAAAACTGAAGTCCTCTCTACTAACTACAGAAAGATACAGAAACACAACCAAAAAAGCAGACAGTTGTTGAAGAAAGAGAAAACAAAATTGTTGAACTTACAAATACTATTCTGAGCGTTTGCTCTAAATGAGCAGAAAAAACACGCCCAAAGCTAGACGAAAGTTAAAGAACGATGAAAAATATCATGACAGGTGACATCCAAAGAAGATATGGTCATACGCATTTAGCTGTTCAGATAATCCAGTTAGTCATATGGCACAGAACAACACATAATCCTCTACGTCTACGTATAATATCGTTTGTTTAGAAAAATCTTAGTACATATGAATTTTTGCCTTACATTGTATAACCATTTCAGCTACACTAACGTGCCAAAAATATGCAACACTATGACTAAGACAATTTTGCCTCTCAGGCTCAGGTTTGGTTTTTAGGCTAGGGTCAGTTCTTCACGGTGCATTCTCTTAATTAGCAGAAATCTCTGCTCATTTAAAAACTCACCAAAGCAGTTGGTGATTATGTTTTCTGAGCAAATACTAAAAATAAGTCTCTTGAGAGAGTGAGAGAATATTTTTTCTTCAATGACAATTGGTATAACAAAGTTATTTTCAAAGGAATGAATGCTCTAATCCCCGTTGGTTGAAAAACCGCTTACTGTTAGATGTTGGTGGGTTCTATAATAACCTTGTGGCTTAACTCAGCCCTTCGTTCCTGCACTTTGCTGTCTTGTTTATGTTATTATGTAGGTAGTGTGTCTGGGAGGTAAACTTTTATCCGTTTACTCGTTTATGCTTCTGGGCGTCATTTGTCATTTCGTTGTTTGAAGCACCATGCATCGATGCACGGAATAAATTTCTGGTTAGAACATCGTCTGGCTCGGTTCCAAACCTGAAAAACGTGTTTGTCGCGTGACCACGTGTAGCACTCCGCGCTAATTGGCCTTCGATAAACAAGGACAACAAACAGGAAATTTTGATTAGTTGAATTAGATTTTCCTCCTATTTTTCTTTTGCTCTGTAATTATAGAAATAACAATATCTGTCTGTCTGCTTCGAAACTTATTCACCAGTCCTTTAGACTGTGAACAAAACATAGAAAACCATATACCCAATACGCCGGCCTAAATTGTATTTCAGTGAACAGATACATTCTGTAGTCATTACGTAGAAATGGCAAAAAATAGATCTTTTTATTCTAAGAAGAAACAAAGCTAACTACTGATGTGCTAAGGAAACTGTAAGAAATTATTATATACAGAAAATTCCGCTAACTTTTTGATTAGAGCAAAAAGGACTTTATAGAGGCAATCATGATTTGAACTTTGAAGATTATCAATATCAGTATGATCGGGTATAGTAGCACAAAGACCTCAATAACCAATGAAACACTAAAACACAAAAATGTTTCAAAGCAAATTAGCAGTTTTGATGCAAGTTGGCTATAAATTCATAAATTATTCATGTTGTAAGCAAGGCTAAGTTGTATACATTGAGATGAATCATTTTGTAGACGAGCTGTGTACAACGTACGTATACAAACTAATACTAAATGGTAAAGTTTTATGGCAGCACTCAAAATCGGATTAAGCTGATACTCTTGCTCTGTCTTACAGTTTGTTTGTTGTTTCTGCTACAAGACGCAATCTTGCGTCTACAAAGAGGAAACGAACTTGCTCAATCAAACTCCATCTTAGCCTCGCTGCTTTCTGGAACAACGACATGCAACCTTTTCTCAAAATGTTTACCAGCCAAAACAGTAGCGCTGACATTTGATGACGGACCTTCGGAAAATATGCTTGAAACAATTCGCATTTTAGAGTAAGAAAACTGCTTTTAGAGTCTGCGTAGAATTAGAGCGATATTTTAGGAGACGCAGAGTACCCGCTACCTTCTTTTTGACCGGTAATAATATGGTAAATCATCGAGAAATTGTTACTAAAATGGATAGAAGTCCCTATGTTATGATTGGGTCGCATACGTTCAATCATGCAGACTTAGAAAAGCTCACGAGCGTTAAAGAGGTTAGATCTGAAATTGAAAGCGGAATTGAAGCACTGAAAAATATCACTGGAAAAAGGTTAGCAAACTATTCTTTTATTAATTTAATTAAAACCTTAATCCATTTTATAATTCATTTAACTATGTACGTAATAACAATTAGGTTACATTTGAACCTGAACTTCTGTCCTAACTACCTTTAGTCCTAACTAGCTAGTCCTACTGCTATTTTACTAGTTTTTGGTAATTTCCAGCCAAATTCTTGATCAATTTTGCAATAAAAGATGTCTGGCTGTACTTTCACGCATTTTTGTCTCTAAAATTCTGTAGCACTTTATATCGCTACAAAATTCAGCAACCGTTTGACACCTACATCAATTATTCATAAGATCTCGGCATCATTGATGCAAAATTGCACCTAATGACTAGTAAAATAGTAGTAAAATTATTAGTAAAACAAAAATTAGTGAAATAGGAGCTGCTTGGTAGTAAAACAGAAATTAAAATTATATTGAAGGGCTGAATTTGGACAAGACAAGACAAAGTTTATCGCCCGAGTAACACAAAGCCGTCGGAGCGACAGGCCACGAGTACCAGCCATATTTGACACATTACGTAGCCTAAACTAAATAACAAATGCTGCGGCAAGTCTTGCGTTTTTACCAAGGCCGTAAATTTGTCCAAAGACTTAGCATTCACAACTTCATTTGGCATTTGATTCGAGAACTTTACCACCTCATGAGTGAAAAAGTAGTAAATTCAAAAAATAGTAAATATAAATCCACTGTTATAGTAAAGTAACAGTAGTATTCAAATGACTAATGAACAAAACTAAGTAATACGGCATACTGTGCGCACGGTACGGTACTTTTTTGTTGCATTTTGCCTACAAATTCGTATCTTTGTCTTATTGAGCACCAAACTTTTGACAGGCAAACCCATGATTTTCTGCAAATTTCAAAACTAAAACTTAACGTTTTAGTATTATTTGTAGCACGGATATTAAAGAAAATCATCAAAATTTGAGTCAAATCGATTGTGGCAGTCTGTTTATATCATCCATGTAACAGGGGGGTCTGGGGGGTCTGGCCCCCACCCGACTTAGGACTTAGGCCAGACCCCTCCCGGATGGGACCCCCCCCCCCCCGAGACGATTTCACCGACCCCCCCCCCTCCGATTTTTTTGGCAAGTAAATTTTCGAGCAAATTTTTGCAATTCTTTACACTTTCACCCACAAAATTTGCCAAAATCGCTTGCAAAACAGCACTTTTTAGCTGTATTTCAGCCCAAATTAGCGATTTTAGGCAATTTTTAGCCAAAAAATTGCGATTTTTCTCGATTTTTCAGCGTTTTTTAGTGCCCACCCCCCTCCCCCAAAATTTTGGCTCAACCCCCCCCCCCGGCCAGCGCCAGACCCCCCAACCCCCCTCCCCCCATCGGCGGATGACCTGTTACATGTATGGTTTATATGTAGCCCCACAGAACTAACTGCGGTTTTAATATACATACAGCATTGTGTTTTGGTTTTAGATATTTACACTTTCGACCGCCTTATCACAGAATGGACAAATTTGGTTACGTCAAAAGCAGATGTAGTCTTACAATAGACTCTCCTTCCACCATAGCCATCGGCGATTATGAGCTAAACGCACAGATAGCTGCCCTCAACATTTCTCGTGCAGAAAAAGTCAGTGGCATCGTTAATAAAACTTTGCAATTGATTCGAGAGTGGTTCAGCAAATGGAGATTTCCCATTTACGGTGGCTACATTTATGGTGGACACGACCGCGAACTTATTATGGCCGGATTAGAAGAGCTGATTGACTTCTTTCAACAGAAAGGCTTCAGACTCATCAGAATGGATGAATGCACCGAACGACCAGAGTTTTAAAAGTTTGTAGTTTCTACTTCTACAGCAAGGTTGTCAGGGTAGGGGTTTTACTTTTTGGTAGGGGGAATATTTCACGTAGGGGCCTAGGGGTAGGGGGATTTGGTAGGGTTTTTAGATTTTTGTAGGGTGAAGTCGGGGTTTTGAACTCGGTTACACAAGTAAAATCTTTGCACAAGCTTTGTTTGTAGTACTGTTATTTAAATATATTAATATTAAAATAAAACTATTATTAATAGTGCCATTTTAATAGTATTAAATCTATATTAATATTAAAATAGAGGGCCTACTATTATATTAAATTAAATTAAAAATACAGAGAGGGGCTGAATATTAAAATTTATTTTTAATAGTATTTTAATAGCATTTTAATAGTTAAACATTGTTTAACAATCAAGGAGTTCCCTACAATACTAGTCAAATCATAATTTTACCTTAGAAGAAGTTGAAAATTGAAGATTTCTGACTGCCCTATGAATCTGAAATGTGTTTTCACCTGGAAATAGTGGCGCTTTTCTCACTAATAGGCATGAATGACGAAAGGACCTGAATCTATACAGTCAATAACCTATGTAACAGTCTTTCCTTCCAAAAATCTTTCTTTAACTATGCATCAATAGTTTTTTCTATGGCTAGCTTGTGTTCAAATGCAATTTAAAACCAGGTTCAGACAGAGTCATTCATACATGTGCATGGGGGGGTGCCCAGGGGGGGACAGGGGGGACGAAAATTAAAATCTACCAAACGTTGCTAGAGGCTGTTAGAAAGCCTCCAGATGCGTTTTTAAGCCATAGAAATCAATTTTGGCAACTACGCAACTACGCACCCTTCCTCCAGGCAACTACGCACCAAACCCGAAATTTTTTCAAATTTTCCTGGAAAATTTCGATTTTTTGGCAATGTTTCTATCAGAAAAGTGGTTTTTTGGCAATTTTTTGTCGAAAATTTGATTTTTACCGCAAATTTTTTAATTTAAACCGAAAATTTCGTATTTTAGACAAAATTTTGCACAAAAATTCAAATTTCCCGCCAAAATTTTGGGCAAAAATTCAAATTTCCCGCCAAAATTTGAATTTCCCACCGAAAATTTGCACCTATATCCAGGCAACTACGCACGGAGACCTGGCCGTCCCTCCCTGAGCCGCTGACCATGCACATGTATGGAGTCATTTTAAAAAGAATGGTTATAGATTTCCAGAGAAAAAATGGTTCTAAGTTGCATCTCTGTTTAAATTTTTACCTAACACCAGCAACTTCAAACAAAAGGTGTTGTTTTACCAATTGGCTGAAGTGTCTCCAAAACTTTCCGACTGCATTTTAGCATATACTATTAAAATGCTATTAAAATACTATTAAAATTGTTATTTAATAGTATTAATATTAAATCTAAATTAAAATTAACGGAGGACTATTATATTAATATTAAATTAAAATTAAAATCGGCTAGTTCTTTTATATTAATATTAAATTAAAATAAAATTTCAGTATTAAAATTACAGTAGTTTGTAGATACCATACACGTCAGTCTGAGCACTATAAGTGTAAATAATCAGTTCTAATTCTAGCCACTCCTGTCATGCAGTGTATGTGTTAGGATTGAGTGAGAATGAGATTAATTTATGTTTCCAATTTTTTTTCAGGATGTTTTCCTTTTCGCTTGTTTTCATTTTTCATTCGATTTTTGTTAAGTTTTCATTTAGTCGAGTGAAAAAACCTAGAATCCTTGGTAAGTGGGTTAAGGTATCCTTGTTAGATAGAGTCTTGAACAGTATCATATACATAGCCTATTCAGCCACTTTATTCGTAATTTTGCTCAAGATCAGAACTTTCAATGCCTTAATATCACCACGCTTTTTGTAGTTTTAGGTAGAGGCTTTTAGTAGGGGTTTTCGAAAATGGTAGGGGAGAAGTAGGGCGTGTCTATCTAAAAAGTAGGGGTAGTGAGTTTGAAAACCTGGCAACCCTGTTGTACAGTACAAAATAATCATGATGAGAACATTATGAAAGACGGAGTTGTGCGCGAAGTGCTGAATAAAAGATGAAGCGCAAAAAGATTTGCAAGAAGTGGGATTCGAACCCACGCCCCCATTCGGGGACTGCGACCTGAACGCAGCGCCTTGGACCGCTCGGCCATCCTTGCTTATGGAGCGATCGACAAACAGTCTTTCCTGATTACAGAAAAGACGCAACCGTATTGCGTAAACGCGCGTTCCTCAAAAAGTTTTGCACAAAATTGCCTGAGATTTAGCACCGATATTCGGTGGCCTGACCCAGGATTTTGCAGAGGAGTGTAGAATTTTGAAGTTGCCTGGTTGGACCGCTGCCAAACCAGAGCGAGAAAATTTCGCAAAATTAGCCTTCAAAAACGCGTTAAAAAGTATTCTGAGCTTAAAATTAACCGGAATTATTATAAGTTTTTGTAGTCTAAAGTGCCTTCACTGCCTGGACTTACCAACACTAATTCAAACCTAGCGCCAATGTGCAATCCCGGTCGAAAAGGCAGCACGTACTGTGTGGTGACACTGTCATTGAAGAAATTCTTCAACCAGTCACTTGTCTCCTGCTCCGGCTCGTGGTATAAGACATCTGTTTTGTCGGTCTAGAAAATCGCAAAAACTGTGTCAGAAATGATTGACTGTCACTGCCACTTGGCAGACAAAGAATTTGATCTGGACAGATCGGAAGTTATTTTACGTGCTCAGCAGGTTAGCATGCGCCTCTAGTTCGTTGGCGGTCCCAGTCAGAATTGGCGCAGTTTACACTGCTTGTTTTCCTTTAGATGCGTACGCTGCGTACTGTAGAGTTCTGACAGGTTCTGTTTGGGCAGGGTGTATAGTCGGGCAAACACAACACGGCCCCCGTATCACTTTAGAGATAAACTTCTTAATAATGGCTATGTTGATCCCTTCTTTCACGCTCACTCCAGAAACCACATTTTAACAGGTCACTTACCTAACGGGGAGGGTAGAGTTTCAGTTAGCTACCCATATTAGTAGGGTTTCAAAATGCAAAATTAGCGTTCCGGAACCTTATTTTTAGGGCCTCAGAAACCCTACTTTGGGTTACGGAACCCTATTTGGGGCTTCATAAACCCCACTTAGGGTTTCTGAAACCCATATTATTGTTGCTCTCTGGAACCCTGATTACAATTAGGGTTACATAGTCTGTTTAGGGTCTCTGAAACCCTAATCAGTGGCTCTGGAACCCTGTTTACGGGTTTAGAAACGCAAAGTAGGGTTTCAAAAAACTTCCCCCTCCCCAAAGAAAATCCGGCGGTGGGGGAATTTTCCAGAAAATCGGGTGTGGGGAAAATGTTACATGTTTGGTTGGTGAGTAGGGAGAAGGCTCATACATGGGCCGGGGGGTAAGGGGGTATACCCCTCCCCCTCGGTCGGCCATACCCCCTTCCGCACCCACCCCCTCCCCTCCCCCGGAAATTTTCGCTTATTTATGGCAAAATAGGCGTTTTTTCGCCTTTTTTCGGGGGAACCCCCCCCCCCGACCCGAGGTCTCCAACCCCCCTACCCCCTCCGGATTTTTCCGGCCCATGTATGAGAAGGCTCCGACCGAATTTTGTCTGCGCTCAGTTGAACAAGGTATATTGGTTTGTTCTGCTTCAGGCCGGTGTAGCAGCTTGTTTGGTTAACACAGAGTGCTTAGAGGAGTTCCAGAAGAGCTTGGATCTATCCCGCCAATTTCAAAATTTTTGTGCTCCTTGTTTTGGAGTTCATCCAGTACAGGTTCGGAAAATTTACCTACTGCCCTATTTCGTTGAATAATTAGCACAGGGGTCGTTGATTGCTTTCAACAAGAGGCATTCATAGCTGTTTATTCACAAAGGCTAAAACTGTTTGATTTTGACTCAGCGTCAATTCACTTTCAATTCAACGAAATGCAGTAAACAAACTCTAATGAGCTGGCTTGATTTTATGCAGAGCTCTTCTAGTATGACACCACAGAAGCTGGAATGGTGCCGAGAAGTGTTTGTATCGAAGATCTGAAAGGTGTAGATGAGTGGTTCGAGAGATGGCATCAAGATTTGGTGGCCATTGGTGAGGTAATTTGTTGCCTAAGTTGAAACTTTGCTGATCTCAAACTAGGTTATTGTAGCTGGGCTTTCGGCTGCTGGGGGGATATTGCTGATCCATAGTATTGTTTCTGCACTATGCCCGAAGGGAGGTTTCAGCAACCTATTTTTGGACTCAAAACAGGGTTAAAGAGACCTTTTAACGCTCAAAAAAAGAGTTTTAAGGACTATAAATCCTGTCTAAACTGCAAAAATGCGCTTTAAAATCCTATTTTTGCTTTACAACGTGCAAAAAACTCTATCTTTAATTAAAAACGTGCCAAAAAGCCTATTTTTGCTGTAAACCGTGCAAAGATCAGAAACCGTTTCTTTTACAAAATACGGTATTTTTGTCTGTTTTAGACCGGCCTGGACTACACACCTCGCTACATAAAGAAGCCAGAGGACAAAGCAGCTCAACAAAACGTACTAAAATATCAGATTGATCTTTCGCTAAAATACGACCTTCCTTTGTGAGTTATTATTTTGCATTCCATTTAAAACATTACTTACGCTCAGACATGGGTTAGAAATTTGGCTGAGAGGATGGTAAATTTTCAAAGCGTATTGTAGAATTTGTCACTCACGCTCATCCGGCAAGCCTGTAATCAGCTTTCTACAAGAGCACAAAGCCTCCAAAGTCTTATTACACGCGTTTGATGGCAACGCCAAATCTGCGGTTCCTGGAATTCAGGCTGGCTACTATTTTTCTATACCACCCAGCTGTGTTAGGAGCGAACAGGTAAGGTAATTTCTCAATTACTTTACTCCCACCATTTATCGGTTTCAGAAGAAAAGTCTAATTGCGAAGGTTCCAATAGAACAACTGATGTTAGAAACGGATTCGCCGGTTTTAGGGCCGAATAAAGAGGTTCGATATTTTCGGAATTACTGTGGTACACTAGTAAAAATAATATTGTTTATTGCTTTAGGAACGAAACGAACCAGCCAACGCGCTTATCAGTGCCAAAGTGATAGCAGAGATAAAGAAATTGGACATTGATTCGGTTATCAGAATAACCAGTGATAATGCTCGAAAATTGTTCCCGAGATTAAAAGCTACCTTGAAGTTGTAATAAACTATGTAAATAGCTGAGTCAGAGTTCGTTTTCTATGAGAACGGAAGTTTCATATACTACGCACATTTATGTACATAGATTCATTGTGCAATAATCTGTTTTTGGGAGACCGTTTATCAATCGAAATCGCTCTTCGCAACTATAAGCAAGGATGGCCGAGCGGTCCAAGGCGCTGCGTTCAGGTCGCAGTCCCCGAATGGGGGCGTGGGTTCGAATCCCACTTCTTGCAAACATTTTTGCGCTTTATCTTTTATTCAGCACTTCTCAATGTCTGTTATTCTAAACTCCGGCAGTTTATCAGAGCCATAAATAATCATCCCAACGTAGGTATTTTTCGTTTTCGGGGCCAATCGGAACCAAGTGGGGAAAAGAAACACACCCGAGCCTTCACTATCCAATAAGTTCCATTTAGACTGGATGTCAAACGTAGAGGATGACTCCAATTTCAGCGGACAGAGAGTTCCAGTCGTCTGGTTCTCTATGTTTACAACTATTTGCCTGTAGGTTTCCCTGCCACTGCGCCATTTCGAAGTTTCGGTGGTGTACACTTTTACGTCTCCGTTCGGAGGTTTCGCTGTCGTCGACGGCGTTGTGGGCGTGGTCGACTCAGTCGTCGTTGTCGTCAGTTGGGTGGTCGACCCTGTCGTTGTTATCGACGGGCTGGTCGACTCGGTCGTTTTTCTCGACGGGCTGGTCGCCTCGGTCGTTGTTCTCGACGGGGTGGTCGACTCGGTCGTTGTCGGCGTCGACGTTCTTGTTGTTATTGGTGCTCTTGAAGTGGTTGTTGTCTCAATTTTAGCTGCACATAATCCTTGTTGACAAAATGTGCACTTTGAGCAAGTTTCTCCTTGTGCGAAAATAGGCTTTCCCACATAATTTCCTCTGAAATAATACGCTACAAAGTATGCATTCAATGAAAAAATATATGTTTGGAAAAGAACAAACAGTATTATTACGGTGGGTCATATTTGCAAACCAGATATTCAAGACTTCCACTTCTGCCCACACAGTTCGGATTGTAACCGCATCCAAGGCGTTTGGTATCGGCCCAAATTAGCTGAAATGTGGTGTGCGGAACTAAAAAAAATCATTTCTTGAGAAACAGCGAAACTTGTTCTGGACTTTCGTATTTTTATAATAATTGTTGACAGAAATTGCATACTTGAATATAATCTCCTAGTCCGTTATGGTAATCGTAGGGCGACATTTTGTTGTAATCTTTGATCTCAGCCTTTTTCACCTGGTCAAACCATTTCTGCACCATTTGAACATAACTGTTCTTATCTGTACTTGCTCCCAGATTTTCGGCAGCTTCAGGCGATGCTGAAGACACATTGCTAACAAGAGAAAAGTTAAAAAAACGTGCGTATTACTTGGCTTAAAGCTACATTTCATAGCATGCGCTTGGGCGTCAGCTGCCATTTTGTCGTCCCAGACCTTTGAATTAGAATAGAGCAGGGGGGGTCGCACGACGGACTTTTCCAAAATATGATGGGCGCCACTTCGTCAAGCGCTTATAACTTTTGAAGGAAAGGGGCACTGAAATGGGCCTCCCACCATTCGACGTGGTTTGTGGCGAGCTTTCAAGCACAATAACTCCAGCCTTTCTATGTCTATTGGTTGGCGCGAAATTCAAATTTTTCTGCATAGCAAAAGTAGCGCCGATGCAACACCTGACAAACGTGCGCACCGTTCTGGCGCCCTGTCGCCCATATACTTGCTCCAATCGCAGCGGCTCACCCACCAAGCGATAGCTAACAATCTCAGGATTCCGAAACTGTACTCACATTTCCGTTTCGTACCTGTTTTATTATTTATCCAGCAACCCTAAATTACAGCTCCAGAAAAACATGCAAATGTCGGAGAACTGAGGAGGAAATTTCAACATGTCTTGAATAGGATTTGTAGAGCGGACTGAGAGCTTTCGATCGGTATAGTGCATGACCTCCCAGCATAAAATTTTCTTCTTAGGTCTTTTGCATTTTTCCATTTTGTCCGGTTTTTGTCATCGATTTTACTGGGTTTTCGGCACATAATTCTTTTATATGAGCACGTAGGGCAATGGGTGTGCGACCAAACGATGGCCCACGTCCGTGCGCATTCGGCGGTGTGCGACACGACAGGCTCCGATCACTGTGCGGGGTGCGCCTGACCGAAATGTTCCGCCTGTCTGGATTTTTCCACTATAGTACCTCTTGGCAGTTTTTCTGGTAAGCTAAGCTAATAATTGAACACTGCGTGTCGATTTGCCAAAAGAATGATTGGTTTGATGCTAGGGTTTCCGAAAATGTGATTATCGTTCCGTTTCGTAGCAGTTTCACGCACTTTCCCCACGATATGCTGCCCAGCACCGGTAGAAACAAACGTTTTTTTCCGTTCAGCTCACCTGAACGGAAATTTTTGCACAACCGTTGCGAGCCAACTAGCTGACATTTTTTGCTGCAAATTTGTCAGGCACTACAGTTTCTACCAAACAAATTCTAGACCAATTTACAGAACAAACGGCAAAGAATTGAGCTCACAGCAGCCTTTCAAATTTTTCCATTCAGGTGAGCTGAACGGAAAAATTGTTTGTTTCTACCGGTACTGGTCTCAAAATAGTAGCCGCGAACATTACGGAAATGCGCCGAAATTTGGAGAACTGAATAGAAAATTTAAAATTGTGGCCAATAGGAAGTGCAATTATTGCAGAATCCTTCTGATTGGTGGGTAATTTTGAAATATCATCCGCCTGTTGCTTCAAAAACAGAACAGTCCGTACCATGCATATTTCAGGGTTAGTTAGCAATTGTTCATTGCAGGATTTTGATGTACTGTATTCTGGGTTGATGTTGCTGTCCGAGTCGAAGGATTATTGTCTGTATTGTTTCACACTCGTTTGGTTGTGTTGATTTGTCACCCATAAACTCTTACTAAAGTTGTGTTGTGTGAGCGGACGGACAGCAACATCAACCCAGAATACAATACATCAGATTTGTTGGCTAGTTTGCGACAATCCATAAAACTGGTTTGCAGAGTTGCATAGCACGCGTTTGCAGATTATCAAACAAATCAACACTACCTTTGACTGTAGGACACACCTTGTAAACCCATTCCGGATCTGCTGCTCAGCAGCGTGAGTATTTTCCTTGATTTCCTCCGTGTTTGCATGCAAAGACACTGGCACTTTTTCAAAATCAAGCAAAGCCTGTGTCTAAACAACAATTGAAGCCTGTCACACGGCACACACAGCCCAGACCATGCACAGGTGTGGGAGATCGCTTAGTAGCACTTTCACTCCTACAAGAGCCCATAAGAAAAAGTTACAGTATAATTAAAAACCTAGAGAGTTAATGGCGTGAGAAACAGGGTTTAGAAGAATAAAAAGCCGGAAATGTCCGCGCTTCCCACTCCGCCTGACGGCCATGCAATGCACCATTCAGAAGGATTCTGCAATAATTACACTTCCTATTGGCCACATTTTCAAATTACCCATTCAGTTCTCCGAGATTCGCGTATTTCTGCAGTGTTCGCAGTGACTATTTTGAGACCATATCGTGGGAAAAGTGCGTGAAACAGCTACGAAACGGAACAATAGTCAGATTTTCGGAATCCTTAGCATCAAACCAATCATTCTACTGGCAAATCGACACGCAGTGTTAGATTATTAGCTTAGCTTGCCAGAAAAACTGCCAAGAGGTACGGTAGTGGAAAAATCCAGACAGGCAGAACATTTCGGCCAGGCGCACCCCGCACGGTGACCGCAGCCTGTCGTGTCGCACACCGCCGAATGCGCACGGACGTGGGCCATCGTTTGGTCCCACACCCATTGCCCTAAGTGCTCATACAAAAGAGTTATCCCTTCCGAAATGCGGGTACCCCATATGGGGTACCGAACCTATCGCCGAACCTATCAGAAATAGACACGAGCAAGTTCGTGTGGGTTTTTGGTTCAGGTACTCTCTCATTTCACTCTTCACTTTTGAAACTGTAGAGTACTCTGCACAAAAATATCTACGCTAAAATGCAATTTATTCTGCAGTTATTCGCAGATGGATTTCTGCAGGGACGAGAATGCAGACAACTCTGCACATTTTTGAATATACTTTGCACTATTCAAATTCAAATCGTGCGGAGCGCCAGTGTCACTGCCAGTTGGCATTGTTGCGCCGTCTGAGCTAGTAAAATATTACCGGCTACGAACGTGGCCATGTCTTATCAGTGCCTTCGGGCCTGGCAACAGTGTACGGTTGCAAAGGAACTTCGGCTCCCCAAAAATATTTTTAAAAAAATCGTGGGGAGCCAAAAAGAAACTAAGAAAAATACAACAAGGTCCGATACACGATTCATGTTATTTTCTGTGAAACCCATCTGAATATTCTAAGTTTTGTGTGGAATGGACACATGTTTGATGGTTTTTCATTGCAACGATCTGGAAAGAGGTAAGGATTATCTTTATAGTGCGTTAATCTAAAACTGCTTTATCGCTTTTTAGATGAGCAACCTTCTCATCAGTGCTCATGCACAGGTTACCTGATAAGCGACGCATCGCATGAACGATGGCTAAAGCACAGCTAACTACAGAACGGAATGTCTCCTGCTTGTAAGGTACGCAAAGAACCGAAATTAAAAATTCTCTGAATAGGGATGTGCTATAAAGCTACGTATTTAGGAGAAGAGAGCGTGATAGAACAAGCAGGCTGAATCGAAAGCTAGCAGAAAATCGAAACTGAACGTTGATGCTTCTTCTCAGATGGGATCGACTCTCTCAAATCGGACAAGTCAATCATTCCGAATCAACCTTTTCAAAGTCCAAAAAGCTGCCATGTTCTGTTTACTTTATGTATTCGCAAAAGACAGTGAGTGCACTTTGTATTTCTGTGTTTGACTGATGATGATTGATGTTTCTTTTCTTTGTGATATTTCAGAAAAATATGTGTCTATTATAACGTGAAGATTAATCTGAAAATAAACGAAGAGAAAATCTCCCATAAAGTGCACAGTATGTCTGCAGAAAAGTGAAGAGTGAAAAAAGCGCAGAAATGTCTGCACTTTTGAACTGAAGACAAAGTCTGCATTAAAACTGCAGATTGTCTGCACTTTTGTCAGGATAATTCTATGGGTGCCAATTTTCAGTCCTAGTTTGCAAAAAAGTGCAGAATATTTTCCGGTTTTGTGAAGAATGAAATGAGAGAGTAGAAAACTTGGCAAAGATCAAAAAGACGACATAAAGGTACGTGTTTAAAGGCTCGGTTCACTAAATTCTGACTTTCATGCTGAGAACCGTTCTGAACCATTATCCGAATTCCGATCTTTTCTAAGCGAACCGATAAAGGTGCATCTGCTTTTTTTATGAACCTATGTCATTGGTTTTTGGCATAGTGGAAATTCCTCCGATAGACACTCCTCCAGTGGAAATTCCTCCGACCAGAAGTCCTCCGGTTGATATTCCTCCTTGTGGAAATTCCTTCTCGTGGAAATTCCTCCTTTTGAATTCCTCCTGGTGAAAATTCCTCCGTTTAAAATTCCCCCTTCTGAAATTCCTCCGTTTTAAATTCCCCCGATTTTAATTCCTTCTGATAGAAATTCCTCCGTTTAAAATTCCTCCTGGTGGAAATTCCTCCGAACATTATCCTGATTCTGAGTACCGTTGTCATGTAAATTAAAATTAAAATTAAATTAAATTCGAAAATAATTTACTTCCGAAGAGTAAATTAAGTGGCAAGTAAATTAAAATAAAATTAAATCTCTGACGAAAATGGCGAAGCAAGTAAAAAGTAAATTAAATTAGATCGAAAAGCCTGAAAAATTTACTTTCAATTTACTTCTAATTTACTTGTAATTTGCTTCATTGGCTATTCGATCTGTGGTAGTCTTGGCCCTTGCACGTAACTTTTGTGTGATTCTGTGCCTTTTCTGTCAGTCTATTTAACCACAGAATGTACAGTACATATGCTCTCACTGTTGAGAATGGAAACCCAGCTGCAATGCAGCAGATCATTCAACACAATTTTCTCTGAAATCATAATTGGAATCCTATACTACGTATAGAATGTGAAGCTACAGTTTTCGTGCAACCATCACATACATCACAGGTCATCTGCCGAAGGGGGAGGGGGTTGGGGGTCTGGCGCCGGCCGTGGGATCTAATCTAAGCCCAAATTTTGGGAGGGGTTGGGCACTAAAAACCCTCAAAAATCGAAAAAATCGTAATTTTTCGGCTAAAAATCGTCAAAAATCTCCAATTTGGGCTGAAATACAGCTAAAAAGTGCTGTTTTGCAGGCTATTTTGGCTATTTTTGTGTCTGAAATTGTAAAAAATTGCAAAAATTTGCTCTACAAATTACTTGCCAGAAAATTGGAGGGGGGTCGGGAAAATCGTCTCGGGGGTCCCCATACAGGGGCTCTGGCCTTAGTCGGGTGGGGGCAGACCCCCACCAGACACCCTGATACATGTATGCACTGATGCATGAAAACCCCTTTGTTTCATCAAATCCCGGTCCGTCCATTAGTTACATGCAGTGTTAGCCAAAGCCTTACATCTGTTGCTTTGCTCCTAGAAAAAATAATTATACTGCATTTCTGAACAACTGATTTTACCAAAACATGAAGCTTAACAAAAGGAAGGAGTTAGATTCATAGTGCCATCAGTTTGCTAGAAATCCACACTCAGATATTTGGTGATTTTGTGGTATTTTCGGCAATTTTTTGCATAGAAAAGTAAATTAGAATTTAATTAGAAGTTGAAAGTAAATTAAAATCAAATTAAATTGGTGATAAATCGGTCAAAATAAATTAAAAAGTAAGTAAATTATTTTGTGGGGGTGCAAGTAAATTAAAAAGTAAGTAAATTACTAAACTAATTTACTTGACAACGGTAATTCTGAGGCCTTTTCTGTATCATTTTGTTTAGCATTGCATTCGATCTGTACCGCCTTTGGTCTTTGATTGACGTGTTAGTTGAATGTTACTCTCTATAATAGCCTGTCAGTCAAGATAATTGGTTCACTTATCGCCTGGGGCGGACAACAGGAACCGGCTAACTTTGTTAATGAGGTTTTAGCCGCTCCACACCAATCAGCGTAAAGGTTGCTGGTTGCCGGACCGGTAATACTGTGGTCTGTGGCTAGGCTACCTGGTCCTTGACGTATCCGGATCTCGTACACGCCTGTTAGCATGGCGGAGCGGGTTTTTAATTCGACTATGATGTGGCAGGCTCAGAAAGAGGAAAACCTCTCCTGACCTGCCGGGGTTACCGTTACACTGTAAAGGAACTGAATCCCGCTCCCGCCAATCGAGTCATCTGGACCTGGGCGTCCACAAACCGGTGGAGAGGGCGCGTTTGGACCGATGGCGGAAGCCCCAGCTACGTGTTACCCCTCTCGGAGCACGTGCCAGCCCAGCTGCCTGTCCGATTCGTCTGGAGTGAAAGCCAAGAATGTCCATTTGGTAACAACTTGAACTAAATTTTTTGCAAGAAATTCGAAAAGGCAGCTATTTTTCAGACCCAATACGCATTACGCAAAAATATGCAAACGTTTGGCAGAATGCGTAATAATATTGCGTAATGAAATTCAAAACGCATTCTGAAATGCAATGCGTACTTTGCGTAATGATATGCGTAATGCGTATACGCATGCAACAGTAGTGGCTCCGCATTGTACCCAGTCTCATCTGTTTGTTATTTTATTGCATTCTGCGCTACTGTATGTTTATCTTGTGCGGCTTCCGCTTGGTATCGCAGATGAG
>JASANB010002991.1:0-60361 GCA_030248155.1 Sabatieria punctata | reverse complement strand
TACAGCTAACAGGGGGTGATATCGTGTGGTTGGATGCCATGCGTCGTGCATTGATGTTCACCCTGGCGGGGGAGGAGCCCCCAGTCTTCCTTCCAGAGACCATCATTCGGCCAGGTCGACCCGCCACTCATGCAGAGGTTCGACAAAGCGTCAGGGAGAGACCAGGAGCCATCTACGAAATGCTAGCTCAGGAGACCAGACTGCTAGCGTTGAGGGGGTACTGGCCGCCACCAACCCCCGAACAGATGGGACATGGAGAACTAAGGGCCATGCAGATGTCGTTTCTTAAAGCCTTTGCCGGACCCATCGCAGCTTACGACTACATGCTCTTCCGGCCTGTGCTAGAACGCTACATCCAAGAAGGGAGAGACGCCGATCGAGCCGGGGAGCTTCTCTATCAACTTGACAAATTGCACCCTCCTCCTGACGACCCGGCCGCGCTGCTCCAAATCCATAAACAGGAGTTGGAGTTGCTACGTGTAGAGCTGGCCAGGACTCGGGACGAGCGCTTCATCGCCTGGCAGAGGCGAAAGCTGACCGTAGGCTGGCGCCGACCGGCCGAGCCTGGGGAATTCGCCCCTATCGTGGCCGATGAGGAAATGGCGTTCCAGTACGATCTAGCCGACATGCCGAGGGACACCCGTTCGGCTAAGTGGCTGTGGAACACGGCCGCCTACCGAAAACGACTGCTGGTTAAGGCCGACCGCGCCCTGGAAGTGAGAAGGGAGACAGATCTTCACTTGCGACAGGAGAGTGAGAAATTATACTACCAACGAAGGCAACGCCGCGTCGATCGTGTTCGGGCGGCCCAGGCTCAAGCCGAGAAGCAGGTGGGAGGAGCTCCTTCTAGTATGGGTGATCCTCCACCGACCATGCCTACCACTGAGACTGAGGTGGTACCAACGAGTACGGAAACAGACTCCCAGCTCACCGCGGAGTCACAGATGGCCGTCGAGGAGGGGCCTAAAAAGTCAACCTTGGCCCCGTCCCGAGGGACCGAGATGGAATGGGAAGACCTCATCGAGGAGGATGAGGCCGGGGATGTCGATTTGTACGGAGAGGAGGACGTACCCATGGACGCAGAGGAGACTCCCGAGCTACCATCTACTAGTGCAGGACCTGCTGGACCTGCTCTTTCATCGGGAACGGTAGAGCCGGTCGCTGAACTAGACGCTGAGGCAGCCCGTCTACAGAACCCCACCATCGATGATGTCTTGGACTACTCCGAATTGGCCCCGACCGAGCCAGTGGGCGATGCCTTGTCAACAACTGGAGTCGAACTAGTACCAACGCCACAACCATTGGTGGAGCAAAGTACGCTGTTCGCTCGACTGCCTCGACCTAATCAGCCTTACCGTCCAACGCTACATATTCGACCGTACTTACGCATGTCAGAGCGTAAGAGAGTGTGGGTGCGATGGGCCGATCTGCGAGACCTACCAGTCGACCCGAAACTCCATCAGGTCTGCGAAGTTGTCGCTGGCCAGAGCACAACTCCGCTCTGTATCTTACTACCAGACACCGCTCATGAGGCTCCCTACCTGGTGCCTCAACCCATGCGTCTGCTACTCCAGTTGTACGATGGCCTGCCGATACCGTTCAATCGGCCGGAAATCAAGCGATTGAAGATAGGCTTTGATCAGACATCTCATCCTCGACCTCCACTACATCATGGTCCAGGCGATGAGCCGTACGGGTCGGCACTGCCTCCGTACGCCTCCAATCTTCCAATGGTCAACGCTCAGTGGTACGGTGTCATGACACAGGAACTTCCGTTGTTCAGACAACGGATTTTGACCGGGCGGATGAAGAATTCTAACGTCTCGCCCGACCAATTTCGTATTTCTGACGGAGAGACCAGTTGGAGCACTCTTCTATGGGAAACCTTCATCGGGCGAGTCATGGAGGCCCAGCCTATCCCTGACTACGCTCATTCGGACGTGTTCAAGAACGCAGCGAACGCCAGCCTCACCTACGAGGCTTACTTGAAGACTGATCACGCCACTCCGGCTCTGATCGGTCTGTTGGTGGGTCAGCTAATTGGTACGCTTCTGCCGTATCATTCTGAGCTGATGCCGTCGCTTGGATTGCTACTGCCAGTACTGCCCGAAGTTTTCTACGCCAACGGCCGACAACCGGTCAGCTTGATGCCGGTAGTGTGGAACCTGCCCACCAAACCAGGTGGGAGGGACGCGGTCTGGATGCGCTACGAAAAATTTCAACTTGCTATGGCACAACTAGTAGTGAGTAACCCGTACATACATCCCGCGGGTCTTGCTCGAGTCTACTTGATCGGCTTGGGACCGCGGATCGTGCGAACGCTCTTAGATCACCCGATCTTGGGCGACGTCATTCTCACCGCTTTCACCGTCAAACATGCTACTTTGTTGCCGCCGCCCAAGTTGCTCACTACCGCTGGTGTGACCATGTTCGCCAACTACTTCGGCCAGTACCTGTTTCAACTGCGCACGTTCCATCGTGTGATGCAACTGAGAGCCGAACATCAAATTCGGAGAGTAGAGGAGTCGTTGGACGCCAACTTGCTCCCCTACGTTACTAACACGGTTCCAGAACCTATCAACGACGACGAGAGTCAGCTACTCCGAGAGGTAACCAGAGTCGAAAGCTTCATCGTCTTCGAGTTGCCCTACCTGGGCCCAGAAAATCACAATTACCGAGGAGGATACAACTCCCAGGGCCGCAGTTTGATTCAGCACCAGTCGTCTGCGAAGGTGCCGAAGTATGACGAAAAACCTCACAGTAGCGTGCGAATGCAGCGGTACATCCCTACGTTGGGGTGTTATCCGGCGGACCGTAAGGACCCGCCGTGGGCAACTTTGCAACATGTCAAACTTCCCATCGAGTCTACCACGGCAGCGCTCTACTGTTCGAGCGCCGATCGGACGTGGTTGCAGGGTACCGGGCAGGTGCTGCCAAACCTGTCGCAGCTGACCTCGCCCGCGGGAGTACATACTCGAATCAACGCCGCCATCGCTGCAGGGACCCTGTCTGTCTGGGACCCGAAATTCACCCCCGACAGAGAAGAACGCTGGCGGACTTCCGGCGAGCTCAAGGGTGGACTGGTGTGCCAACCGTTTCACCTTGCCGCTAGTCGAGCGGAGACACTGTCGGTAACCGCTCCGGTTGGCCGACGATCCGGTCTGATGGTGCCGAGTCTACCTCACTTCCTGCTACCAGGTCTTGAAACTTTCCGTGAGTCCACGACCAGATCGTCGTCAGTCGCCTCCGGTACGTCCGTGTCCTCTACCGTCCCGCTCAGCAGCGGTCCGGGGGTGAGCGCCGGTGGAATTGAGTATGAGGAGGACAACGAGTGAGAGAGGGAGAGGAGGAAGGACAACCAGCCTACTAATCCAGCTACTAATCGAGAACGGCGCCGCGGACGTCGCCGGCTGAGAAGGGGGTCGTGTACAGATCCCCTGTTTCAAGTTCCCGCCATCTCCGTGCGATGCAGGCGTGCGTGGCAAGACCCGATCTATGCCCTGTCTTGTGACAGGGCGGAGTTTGGCAGCCGTTCGGGCGGCTCGTTCGACCAATCGGGGCAGAGGGGAGGAGCGTCGGCAAGAACGAAGGCCAGTGACTGGTTAGCGATATTGACTGACTAGCTTCTAGAACATTCTGCGTCTGTCTGGCGGGCCCTAAGCCTGTCTGATTTCTTCACGTTGGTTGTTAGTGTCTTGTGGCTGGTTGTCTCAGTAAAATAACCGTGTGTAGCCACTATTTTTGGTACGACAAGGCCTCGGCCGCCTCCTGAAGTGAGCTGCCTTCGCCTTCCTAACTGCCTGCAGTGCGGTTTTGCTGCGTTCTACACCGATTGCCTCAGTGTGGCTCGGGTGGTTCCCAGGTCGTCCCGTCTTCCGTCCGGCTCACCAATAACGTGTTTATTGGTCGGTACAAAGAGCGTCGTCAACAACCTTCGTCAAACCGGTTTTCTCTTTCCATTTTCTACTACCTACCTTTCTTCTTTCGCAACTATCCACTACTTTTTCTACGTGTTTCGCTGTCGGTCAACCATTGTTTTATCTCTACTTTCTACACCTTGCGAAATCACCAAAATCACCACCTTTTCTTCTCTTCCCTCGGTTTCTTCTGTCCTGCCCTCGTGTGGAACCAGCTGGAGAGTGTCGGGTTAGGACACGTACATTGTACAGTACAGTGCGTTCATTCATACTGTTACTTAACTTGGCCCAACCAAGTGTCGAACTATGAAAGTCATCCGATCCGTGAAGCTGTGCTTCAAACGGAGACAGAAACTCGTAATAGCGATACGATATGACATCCTACGATCAGGCGTATTAGGCCCATATCGCAATCGCAACCCCGTATGTACCCCGAGCGTTCGGTATCGCCCTTCTTTCACTGCCCCGCCACTACTTTCCAGCATGGTTGGATCATCAGAATGCATCGTACAGTTCGGTCCAGCCGTGGAAAGTGGGTCCACAAGAGAGCGGCCCGACGGCCGTCCCAATTTGGTGATTCAGTTTGAGCCTGGTTGACCAACATCTAAAGTCTGTTCAAAAAATAAGCGACCTGGCGGTTTTTTGTGAATGACTTTTTATGGAGGCGTCAAAGTCAAGTCAAGTGTTTACTGGTTTAAAATTACAGTAGTTTTGTCACAATACCAAAATTTTCGTTTGACTATGACTATGAGTACCGCTGGTTTGAGTACAATACCAGAGTAGTCAAATTTGACTATATTGTAGTCAAACCATTTGACTACCATGGCCATTGGTTTGACTACTTTGACTACTTTTTGAAACAGAGCCAAATCGATATTTTCAGCGATTTATCCTAATTCAGTGACCAATAGACGCGAAATGGCTGCTGCGATTCCATCAATAAATAATTTATTCTGAAATATACAGTAGTTAGCCGGTATAAAGCGTTGCAGAATCGCTTTTATTCTTTTCAAAATTTCATTGGAAAAGCAAAGCCAACATGAGGTGTAAAAAGCCGCCGTAAAAGAGAATAGAAGCCATCCATACATGTACAGGAGTCGGGGGGTATACCCACACCACACCCTACTTAAGCCAGACCCCCCCAGACGGGACTCCCCCGAGACGATTTTTCCGACACCCCTCCGATTTTCTGGCAAGTAATTTTTTGAGCAAATTTTTGCAATTTTTAACAATTTCAGACTCAAAAATTGCCAAAACCGCCTGTAAAACAGCATATTTTAGCTGTATTTGAGCCCAAATTAGCGATTTTTGACAATTTTTAGCGGAAAAATTGCGATATTTTGCGATTTTTTAGCATTTTTTAGTGCCGAACCCCCTCCTGAAATCCTGGGCTCAGCCCGCCCCCGGCGGGCGCCAGATCTCTAGCACCCTCCCTCTTCGACGGATGACCTGTTACATGTATGAAGCCATCTATGTATCAAACCGAACCAAGACACATATTGACTCTTCCCTAAACTAGAAAGTGCATTCTACTGTTAAGTGATAATTTGTGGTGGAACTGTGGGATTTGACTCAAACAGAGGTTCACCGACTGATGCTTCATTGTTTCAAAATTTCAGTGAAAAGGTTGCTTGGTGTTCTATACAGGGATGCCTATCATACCAAAATTCTACTAGTACTAAAATCAAACTTTGAATTTAGTACCAGTACCATACCAAACCAAATTCAAAACTGCTCCTTCTATACTATACCATACCATATCAAAATCAAACGCCTTTACCAGATAATATTAGTACTAGAATTTTGATTTTGGTATGGCGTTTTCATTTTAGTACTAGCTTGTTGGCTATATTCATAACACTTTTCAAATGCGTCAAAATATATTCCCAATCCTTTCTGCATGTTTTGATTCGAAAAAACTCAAGAAAGGTGGATTGAGCATAATTTCCGAAGGCTTCTATGACATTACCACAGCAAACTACCACTACTGTACCAAATTCATACCAAAATCATACCAACCAAATTCAAACTGAATTAGCTAGTACTATACCATACCATATCGAATTCAAACCGCCAAGTTTATACTATACCATGCCATATCAAATTCAAAGTTTGAATTTGGTAGGCATCCCTGGTTCTATAGTGCTTAAAAATGTATCAAGTTTTTAAATATTTTGTTGTAAACAGCAGTAAGTGGTAAAATACGCTTGAAGAGCCTGCATCTTATAAAAAACGTAGTCATAGTCAAACGGTTTGACTACCTGGTCTTCGTTTGACTACTGTTATTTTAATAGTGAAATTATATTTTAATTTAATATTAATATAATAGAACTAGCCGATTTTAATTTTAATTTAATATTAATATAATAGTCCCCTGTTAGCTTTAATTTAGATTTAATATTAATACTATTAAATAACAATTTTAATAGTATTTTAATAGCATTTTAATAGTAGATTCTAAAATGAACTTAAAAAGTTTTGGACAGACTTTAGCGAATTGGTGAAACAACATCGTTGGCTTGAAATTGCTAGTGTAAGTTGAAAATTTAAATTAGAGATCCAACTTAGAAGCATTTTTCTCTGTAAATTCATGACATTCTTTTTAAACTGACTTTGTCTGAACATGGTTTTTTGTAAGCATACATGTAACAGGGGAGTCTGGGGGTCTGCCCCCCACTCGAGTTAGGCCAGACCGCCGGATGGGGACCCCTCCCTCGAGACGACTCTTCCGACCCCATTCCGATTTTTCTGGCAAGTAATTTTTTGTGCAAATTTTTGCTCTGCAATTTCAGACACAAAAATTGCCAAAATGGCCTGTAAAACAGTACTTTTTAGCTGTATTTCAACCCAAATTAGCGCTTCTTGACGAAAAATTGCGATTTTTTTACGATTTTTGAGCGTCTTTTAGTGCCCAACCCCCTCCCAAAATTTGGGCTTAGACCCCCGGCCCGCGCCAGACCCACCAACCCGGTCTCCCTTCCGCAGATGACCTGTTAAGATATCATTCATGCCTATACTGTGAAAAGTTCCACAGTTTCCAAGATTCGATATTCAGGGCTGTCAGACACCTTCAATTTTCATCATTTTCTGAGGTAAAATTCTGATTTAAATTCTAGTATTGTAGGTAACCCCTTCATTGTCAAGCAAGGTCAAACTATTAAAATGCTATTAAAATACTACTAAAAATAAATTTTAATATTCAGCCCCTCTTTGTATTTTTAATTTAATTTAATATAATAGTAGGCCCTCTATTTTAATATTAATATAGATTTAATACTATTAAAATGGCACTATTAATAATAGTTTTATTTTAATATTAATATATTAAAATAACAGTACGTTTGACTACGTATTTATGGTAACGAAGGTAGTCAAACTTTGACTTTGACTTTGACTATCTGTCCGTTTGACTGAGATACAGTATCACAAAAGTATTAACTATTACTTTGACTTTGACTAGTAGTCATAACGACACTAAATTACAGCCTACTTCACTATATAGCGAAAGACGGCAACCAGCAGCAGAGAAAAGAGAAATACAGCCAATCAGATTTCAACGTACATATATACAACTGGAGTTAAACAACTGTAGCGTTAAAATTCAGTCTAATAACAATACTCCTAAACGCATTGGATTCTAGAAAACTTTGAAATTTAGGAAACGACAGCATAGGTACGAAATGAGGAAGAGAGTTCCACAATTTGGCAGTAGCGTAGAAGAAATTGGCGTTTGTGGCGGCAGTGCGAGAGACCAGCTCAACATGGCACGAGTGCACGTTCCTAGCACTGCGGCGGTTCTCCAGCGGTAAATTTTCAGCGTCAGTGTGCCTTGTCCGTGATAGAACTTGTAGAAAAGCTTTAGCGGCAGCCAGGCAGCCAGAAGCCACAGAGGGGGGCCGGTCGGAACCAGACCGCTCAGCACACCGAAAAAGTATATCATCATAGGACAACGTGAAATTGTTGCAGAAAAGTTGAGACTGGTATTTGTTTACTCTCTCAATCTTGTCTCGAGCCCACTTAGCATCAGGATAACACACCTCAATGCCATAAGTAAGCTGGGGCAGTGTGCAGGCTTGATAGACCTTATCTAACACGTAGTCAGAGGTGCGTAGCCACGGAATAGCCAGTTAGTAACTCCTACACACCTCTTCGCCTTAGCTGCTGTAGTTACACTTACAGTATGCTCATTGAATGATAAGCGTCTGTCTACTTGCACTCCTAAGTACTTGAACAGATGTACGCGCTCAATAATAGATCCATCAAGATAGAGGTCAGTCTGAAGAGATGGGGGCTGTGAGTGATAGCCAAAAATTTGGTATTTGGTTTTGGTTGAATTGAGTTTGAGTGAGAGGCGGGCGCATGTTTGCGCGATCAGACTGACATCCCTCTGCAACGTTGGGTTGGAGCGTTGGAGCGCTTGGGCTTCAGGATCAAAGTTGTAGACAAGGTCGAGCTCCGGCCTCGGGTAAATCCTAATCTGCGCTACGTTTGCTCTGAACACTAATTTGTGCAACGTAAAAATGAGCTTTTTCCCTAATTGCGATGAAAATGAGATGCCTCAGCCGGCCATACCCCCTCCCTGATGGAGAAAATTTTCGCTTGTTTAAGGCAAAATAGACGTTTTTTTGGGCTTTTTTTTGGGGATCCCCCCGAGGTCGCCGAACCCCCTCCGGATTTTTCCGGCCCATGGAGGGTAGTCCGAAAATGGGAAAAAAAATACCATTACGTCATTTTTGCACGCCCCCTTTCCGCTCTGTGCTTCCAGGTGCAATGGCAGATCCAATCGACTTGTTGTCACTAGCTTTGGGTGGCCTGAGTTAGGCTTATGCCGGAGGCAAACTCTTTGCAGCAAGAAACTTGCACCTCCGAGTGGATGAGCGTGCGACCTGTTATACGATACCGGAATCTCATCGCCGGCGATTGAAATTGAAATCATGTGTGTGCATAAATTGGCATAGTGTGAGAGGAGTATAAAAGGCGTGTGTTTGTGTGAGAGTATCGTTTTGTTTTATGTGTGGCGATGAGTAGAGTGGTCTCTCAGTATTGTGCGCCGGCGGGTCAGCAGTCAGCAGGAGGCGGAGGAGGAGGAGGAGCCACGTCAGTCTACATGGGTGCGCCTGCAGTTGGAGGAGGTCGACCGCCAGCCATGGGAGGAGGAGGAGGCAGAGGAGGAGGAGCCACGTCAGTCTACATGGGTGCCCCTAGTCAGATGGGTGGAGCTGGCGGAGGAGGTGGAGCCACGTCAGTCTACATGTCAGCCCCCGTCCCAGGAGGAGCACCGCCGCCCGCAGCCCCAGCAGGAGGAGGAATGTTGTCGGTCGAAATTGGAGGAACGGAACCCCGTACAGCAATGGGAGCTGCACCTGGAGGAATGGAACCCCGCACAGCAATGGGAGGAGTGCCTGGAGGAATGGAACCCCGCACAGCAATGGGAGGAGTGCCCGGAGGAATGGAACCACGCACAGCAATGGGAGGTGTGCCTGGAGGAATGGAACCACGCACAGCAATGGGTGGCATACCTGGAGGAATGGAGCCCCGCACTGCCATGGGTGGCGTGCCCGGAGGAATGGAACCACGCACAGCAATGGGCGGCATACCTGGAGGAATGGAACCGCGAACAGCAATGGGTGGAGTGCCTGGTGGAATGGAACCCCGCACAGCAATGGGAGGCGTGCCCGGAGGAATGGAACCGCGAACAGCAATGGGTGGAGTGCCCGGAGGGACTGAAATTGAACCACGAACAGCAATGGGCGCAATAGGATCGGATACCCGCACAGCTATTGGAGCAGTACCAGGAGGAATGGATGCGCGAACAGCAATGGGACCCCCACCACCTGCACCAGCTCCCAGCGGTGGTGGCGGCGGAGGAGGAGGTGCGACGTCGTGTTACATGGCTGCACCAGGAATCAGTATGGGTGGCGGAGCAGGAGCAAGACCGGGTGTTGGTGGCGGTGGCGGAGCTACGTCTGTGTACATGGGAGCGCCTGGAGCTGCAGCTGGCGGAGGAGGAGGAGGAGTGGGTCGACAACCGGTCGGTGGCCCTGGAGCGGTCTCAGCATACATGGCAGCCCCTGGCGCTGGAGGAGGTGGCGGCGCCCCTGACAAGAGTGTTTACCTGGGCCCAAAGTGAAAATTACCTGATCAGCCAAATATTCACTTTACTTGTCTTTGATTTTGCGTGTGTCTAATGGTGCTAACTTTACATGTTCGTCTGTGTTGCTATGCAGAATAATGAGCTGAACCGAACACAACTAAACTTGCTCTGACGGAAAACAACGAATCACCAAGATTATACAAAAATCAAATCGATTTTTTGGTGACGTTCTCATTTCAGTAAGCCACCCTTGTTGGACAGTTCAAACTGACTATGTGTATGTAGATTATCATCACCGCAACGAAAAGCATCATTCGGAAAAGCAAGTAGTACCTAAAGGTGCATTCATACTTTTGTAGAAAAAGATCGCCTGGCGACTTCTCTGTAGAAAAACCCGTTTAAAGTATGAAGCGCAACAAAAATCTACAAAAAATGTAGTTAAAATTTTTTGTCGCCGGCCTTTTTTATGTTCAGTTTTCAATGGCAGGAAAGGAATGTGTAAATAATATTGTTTTAGTGCGAAACGACTATAACAATGCAGGAGATCGCTCAACCGGCGGAAAAGCTGGATATATTTCCTGTCCCTTCTGCTGTGCCTTGCCTACACTTGCCCCTAAGCCTGAAGCTAAGCCTAAAACCGAAGCTAAAAGTTAGGTTTGACAGCGGGTTGGGCGAATGGGCCTTCTCGATTATCTGAAATGTGGCGGATAGCAGGAAGATATTTACGCGCGAATCACAAACGCATACAGAAAGTTGGAGGAAAGGAGAATCCAGTACTATTGTAGCACCGAAGCCGGCAGCTTAGGCATACAACTTAGATTAGATGAATCGTTGAAACGATAGATGGGATTTTATACGTAGTACTTGGTTGATAAAACAAACGCTTAGGTTAAGGGCAGTTAGTAGTTTACGCACCGTACGCACCGTTCGCACCGTTACGCACCGTACGCACCGTTACGCACCGTTCGCATCAGCAGCGACCCCAATTGGGCGCCGATCTTTTGGAGTGGTGAATTTGCTTAGATCGATCAGAGAACCGGTCTATTTCAGCTTGCATTAACAAATTGCGCGTTTTGGTGGAAAAGTACTTGGTAAATCAGCTTCTTTACAATTTAAAAAGAAAAAAACGTAAATAATCCCGTGTGTCACAGCGGCCCCCGGGCACCCGTGGAAGCGGTGTGTTTGTGGGTTCGAAACCTGTCGAGGCGATGGGATGTAGTTGACACAAAGCCCAACCAAGGCCGTCGAAAGTCAGAATGGCAAGTAGATAAATGGGGACCAAGCCGGTGCTGTCTATCACCCACTGACAGCAAAAGGGGAGGGTTGTTGTTAATTGTCATTGCCAACCGAAATCAGGCAGCCATCAGGCAGACATGTTAAGTGGGGGGTCGGCGGAATGGGCGGGCATGGTGTGCGTTGGTTGTGGAAAGTCAAAAGTCCCATTTTCAAAAGGGTGGTGTGTAAAGCACTGAGGGCCCTTTGGACGAGAGATGATTCTACTGCTATCAAATTTTTCCCTGACTGGACACGAAATTCCCTGAATTTTCCCTGATCTCCTGAATTTTTTTAAATTATGTGACTTTTCGATAACTCTCTGACTTTTCAGGTCCCGCACGAACTCTGGTTTATAACTATCGGTGATCAGTTAAGTGATATGGCAGCAGCCCTAAATCCATGAGAAAACACTTTGGTTTCATTGACTCGGCTCTTTCCCCTCTATTTGGTGCTGCTCCTTGGAGATGATGGTGACAATTTCCGTTTCTCTTCTGCACATTCTGTTTTCTTTACTGATGCTTTTTCGTTAAAAGATTCAATGCACCCTGCTACTTTTCCACCAAAAAGGCGTAATTTGTTAATGCAAGCTGAAATAGACCGGTTCTCTGATCGATCTAAGCAAATTCACCACTCCAAAAGGTCGGCGCCCAATTGGGGTCTCTGCTGATGCGAACGGTGCGTAACGGTGCGTACGGTGCGTAACGGTGCGTACGGTGCGTAAACTACTAACTGCCTAGGTTAAGAGGTGGAAATCTGACAATGTAGTCTGTTGGGAACTGAAAAGGCCGAAATGTTGTTGTTTATTATCAGGTAAGTTAAACTTTGACACTGAAGTTCGTTGACTTTTTGCATGAATAGTCATTGTTTGCCAAAATTTAAGCATAGTAAATGAACAGAGAGATGTAAAAGAGGAAATCTCGGTGATTTCTGCACAAAATCAAGCAAAACAGTGCAATTTTAACGGCTTTTCAATATTCGGTATTATTCGGTTTGAAAAATACCGAATTCGAATACCGAATTCGAATAGTACTAGTAACCGAATTATTCGGTTCATACCGAATAATACCGAACTTCGGTTGCATCCCTACTTGCTACTACTCTGCTAGGGAAATTACTGCTTGCGCAGATTAGTGTTTCAAATGTAGATAGTTTTTTGTCATTTTTTTCTTAAACAGAAACGGTACCCCGGAGTTTTGTCGAATATTATTATATTCTTATATTTATAGTAGTTAATTCATAGCAAATCATCATATCTACCCACCTGTGCGTGCGCAGCTGTATCTGTCAATGGACTCGAATGCTACGATTGATTCAGTAAGAGATATCGTAACGGCTGATTCTACATTTTTTCATTTTTAATTTGTTATTCAAAGATGGTTGAAAGTAAAGGCGCAGAAATATATGCAACCAAGGTTGGCATAATCACACGGTAAAATTGGTAGTTATCTTTCAAAAGATGAGCTAGAAATGTTCTTTTTTCATTTTTTCGTAGTGATGATAGTCATTTGAAACGAGACGGTGACCTGCCCAATCTTTCTAACTGTGCTTATTTTGTAGCTAGGGCCCAACCATCCCTACTTGCGGGCTAATGTACATCTATGCGTATGAATAGTATATTTATAGCAAGTTTTCTAAGTGGTGGTTTCGGTGGGAAATCGGCCGATAATCGATGAAGTAAGCGATATGGACGAGAGCGTGTCATCTGAGGTAGCATGCAGTCATTGTTTGTGGATGTACTGGTGCGCTAGAGAGTAAAATTATAATCTAGAAGTCAAAAGCAGTCATCTGATACCGCATTCGGTCATATTTATTAAAGATTTATAATTTGGGCGCGTACGTTATACAGGATCTGTCCCGAGACCAAAAACACGTATCGGAGGTAAAGCTGAATATATCATGCAGTAATTAGGTGTTGATGTGTAAAATAATAATCAATAGATCGTCAGCAGTCATTTGATACCACATTCGGTCGTCTGTGTTCAAAATTTGCAATTCAAATGATCTCCCCAACTGTGCCATGGAGTACATGACCATTTTTAGTCGTCCATGACATGACTTTGCCTGCCTTGCACTCTGCGGCTCAGCTGAACCAGATTAGAGAGGGTTTGTCGGTCGGGTTAGGTGTAGCTGGGGAGGGAATCAGAGAAAGTCAGAAACAGACTATATATTTTAAAATTAATTAACTTTCTTTTCTTATGATGACTATAGGTACTTCTACGGAACGTGCCCTTATTTATTCCTACTGATACGTGTGACTGCCGGTGCCGGAGTGAGTGCCGGAACCGGAATTTTTTTACTTTCCGCTTTTTTGGAAGCAAACCTGCAAAATTCATGCAATAACGCTAAACACTATTAGTAAATCACCTAAAATGCCGGCACAGTTGGTGTAGTGTTTTCGGCCGGAAAGACATGGCCACTGTGCGCGACGTCGTGCGCTCATCCTCTCGGCGCGGCAAGTTTCTTGCCGCAAAGAGTCGTTAGTCGGCACAAAGCCCCACCCCGGCCACCGAAAGCTGGTGACAGCGAGTAGGTAAAATGAGAACCGAGTGGATCTGCCGTTCCACCAAAAGCCACTCCACAAAGCATGCCGCGTTGGAGGAGAAGATCGACGATGTCAGAAGCTGTCTGACGAACCAACTACCCGGGAGCCGCGGGGCACCGGCGGCCGTCGGGAACTGGCAGCACCATGACGTCACCGCCACGCCAGGCGCTCTGTTGGCAAAACTGGCACCCAGCAGCATGGCTAGGAGTGGCTTGGCAGGGAAAGAAGGGCACAGCGTCCGAGATGACGATTTCAGGGGGTCGCAAAATGGACCGCGCAGGTCTGATCGTAGGGTCGTCCATTGTACGGCCCCCGCCACATTGGATCGGATCGATCACTTTAAAATCTGTTCGACAATCTAATCAACAATTTTGATTGCTATCACTACTTTTTTCTCAGAAGTGCACATACAGGTGTCGATAATTTACTACAGCCCAAATGGTGCTTAACAATTGCAGTAGTTTCAGATGGAAATTTTCAGTTGTTTCGATATTTTAAAGCCGAAATTTAAAAAAACAGGTCTTTATCCCAAATAAAAAGAAACGCAAAATCATCAAGGGTATATGGCGGAATGTAGGATTCTCTGAGAAATCAGTAAACTAAAACAAAATCAATGTTTTTGGTGCTTAAACAGTGTATAAACACTACTTGGACATGTAAGAGTCCGATCCGATCCGATTTGCCTTACGGCCTACGATCAGACTTGAGGTCCATTTCGCTACCCCCGTGATTCGTCATGTAGGACGTTGCCCTTCTTTCACTGCCAGCCACTCCTAGCCATGCTGCTGGGCGCCGGTCACCAGGAGAGCGGCCGGCGTGTCGATGGCATAATGCTGATAGCTTCCGACGGCCGCCGGTGCCCCATATGCCGGAGGGCTCCCAGCATAGTTGGTTTCTCAGACAGCTTCTGACATCGTAGACCTTCTTCCCAACGCGGCATGCTTTGTGGAGTGGCTTCGGTGCAACGGCAGATCCAGTCGGTTCCCATTTTACCTACTAGCTGTCACCAGCTTTTGGTGGCCTGGGTGGAGCTTTATGCCGACGACCAACTCTTTGCGGAAAGAAACTTGCCGCGCCAAGAGGATGAGCGCACGACGTCGCGCACAGTGCCTATGCGGCCTAAACCACTACACGAACTGTTCCCTCCATGTAAGAGTCAGTCTCTGATTCGATCGAGTCTTGCTCCTATGTCCTATGTCAAGTTGAAAATCGAGCTTTTACATGGAGTGCTGTACGTTGGTCCACTAATAGACATTCATGAGTTATGTTAAACCTGCAAAGGGTTTATGGATTTGGCGCTACATTCCCGAGATATACGCCATCAAAAATCGGGCCGCTTAACTATGAAATCAAAATTTCCAACTCTGACTTCTTTCATACCAAATAGAGTTGGGACCTAAAAATTATGGCTTTTAGGTAACTTTTAGAGTAGATTAAGAATTTTGTGTCCAGAATTATTTTTGAGCAAAAAAATATTTTTTTTCGACAACATTTGGCCGGCTCTAGCTCATCTGGAACCCCCTACACCGTTCTTTTATTTCATAAATTTGTAGCGCTGTCAATGTGCTACACTTTGGTGTAAACCATTTAGGGATACGACCCGAGGTTTGTGATTTAAGTCCCAGTTCTGATAAATGAGCTAGAGATCCAGCATTGAAGTTTAGTATACCGCAAAACTGGGAAATTTTGCATGATTTTTTTGGCATTCTGAAGTCAGTTACTCACAAACCTAGGGTAGTAGCCCTAAATGGTTTACACCAAAGTGTAGCAAATTGATAGCGCTACAAAGTTATGAAATAAAAAAGCGGTGTAGGGGCTTCAAGTCCCAACTCTATTTATTAAACAAAAAAAGTCAGAGTTGGAAATTTTGGTTCTTTAGTTAAGCGGCCCGATTTTTGACGGCGTATATCTTTGGATCGAGCGTAAAATCCATAACCCCCTTGCAGGTTTAACATAACTCATGAATGTATGTTAGTGCACCAACGCACAGCTATCTACGCAAAAGTTCGATTTTCAACTTGACATACATACAAAGAGTCGATCGAATCAGAGACTGACTCGTAAAACAGTAATGTTTCATGGCAGTTCTACCAGTTCTAACTTTAGCAAAGCACCCTGTAACATGTCTTCTGCAGTTTTCAGCTAGCAATTTCGAATTTTTAGCCTGCGCTGAAAAGTTCTGGTTCCGGTCGGAACTGGGGTAGTTCCGGTCCGGTTCCGGTTGATCGCTACGTGTATACGCTACTTACACGCTCTCTAGATTGTTTGGCTTCTGTCATGGAAAGTGAGGGCATTTTGAATTGCCAACCCTGTGACAGGAGGTGATTAGACTACCTAACCTATTGCTCATGACAGTTACGTGAGAGTGATGGCGCTGATGTATCTTCTCTGCAGGCAGATGAAGTGAAGATGAGTGAAGTGAGCGACGGGTGTTGGGACGGAATGAAGGCGGTGTGGCAGGAAGATGAGCAGTTGGCGTCTGCTTGCGACCAATTGGCCATTGATAGCGAGGACGCCGACTGCGAAGACGAAGATGACGATGTGACAGCGTCCCCTCACAGACCGAATGTGTCCATGGCTGATCACCACTCAGTCCTTCTTCCCAGCTCTTGGTAATACTAATAATAAGAGGAGGTCTGGCAGCTATTTGGTGTGGTTCTAGTTGGTTCCATGGACCACTGAATCGTGCAGACGCAGAGAAGCGGTTGTGGGAGGCGGCAGGTAGTGGCAACAGCGATCAAGGGGGCATCTACTTGGTGCGCGAGAGCGACCGCAGACCCGGCAACTATGTGCTCTCTTGCTTAGTCTCTCAACAGCTCATCCTCCATTACCCGTATTGGTTTTTGCTTTTTCGGTCCCCATTATTCTTACGCTCACGCTCATCTTTTGGATTAGTCTCTGTTGAAGCTCGTTCCACAAGTTTAGTAAACCAAAAAATGCAACTCCGTATTTGTCCGGACAAGCTTCCTTTCCCACACGTGGCTGAATGACGACAAGTCTAATAGATCGATTTCAAAGATTCCTTAGACAATACGGGTAACGGGCTTTCTAATCGGATTATGCCTGACGGAATTCGGGGTTAGTTGGTGGTAGTGATGTAAACGAGTTGGAAACGCCGAGTTCCGAGTTTCATACAATACAAAGTTTTACCGAGTCTTGCTGGGAACCATAACGACTACTGCAAATAGCAATGATTTTCATTGCTTATTGTTCATTTTCGTTGTTTACTGTTTTCTATCGTATCCGTTTGGAAGCAAGATAAGTACCAAGTCCACATACATGCAGTTGTAGAATCACTTGTCTGTGCGGTCATTACTTTCTAAATGGTCGTGAATTCTCATCGCTTGATTCGCTGGTTGCAAGCAATGTTTGCCGTTCCGATTCTGCTGTTGCTCTTCTCTCTAAACCGGTATCACCGCCTGCGGTAAGTTAGCAATCGTAAGCAACATTCGTATTGACTTTCTATGTATGTTTAGCCTGTCGTGCTGTTGCCTCGTAAAGTGGTGGCTACTCTGCCGTTCTGTGGCATGGCTGACAGTGATGAGCTTAGGTAAGATTCTTACATTATGTATGTGCTTACGCGTCTAGTGGCATACGGACCACCGTCTTTCCGGGTTGCGTTTTGCTGGTCTAGTTCTCTTGGCACTATCCCATTTCACGGTGATTTTCATGGTTTAGGGGACTCAACCAACTATTAGAGTATAGGGGACTCAAGATCTATTCTACTTTAGGGGACTCAACCCATCCGAACAGATTCGGCGCCCACAGCCAAATTCCGTTTTGTACCTGTTTTAAATCGGCGCCCACATCGTACAAAAGATTAACTAGCGCTTTTCTACTATAGGGGACTCAAGCTATTTCAGAATAGGGGTCTTTTCAGTTCTATTCTACTATAGGGGACTGAAGCTATTTCAGAATTGGGGACTTTTCAGTTCTATTCTACTATTGGGGACTCAAGCTATTCTACTCTAGGGGACTCCAGCTATTTCAGAATAGGGGACTTTTAGTTCTATTCTACTATAGGGGACTCAATCTCTATTCTTGGATGGTGTATGTACATACAGTGTGTACGTACAGTACATGCTTACTATCAATGTTAAATTGATTGCGTTGATTTTGGGTTTTTTAAAAATTGCTGTTATTCTTATGTATTAGTTGCAGACAGGTAGTGAGTGGCAGTGACAGACACGAAAAACTTTAAACTTCAGACACACCAGTACATTGATCCATTGTTACGTGTGTCCTCACCACCAGTAGAAGCATGCCAGAACGTCGGCGTTATTTTTATTTGCCCCTTATGTACTGTCCGATGCAATACAGTAGTATCCATGCTTATCACAGAGGGTAAGCCTGTCTTGAAAGAATTGTTTACTCTTTGTGTGATGCAACACTTCTCTTTCCAGGTACTGATTAAGTTAAATCTGTGTTGGCTGTCCTACTTTTTGCATTTTTACTCTAGGCTTCTGCCCTGCCTCAATTTAATTGAGCAGTTCCTCAACACGATCGTAAGTCTTCTCAAGAACAACCTAGGCTGCAGTGACGTATGCAAACGGATTGGAGCCTGTAGCTCCATTAACATAGGTGAGATTGTGAGGAGCTATGTTGTACAATGCATGGTGTACAAAAACACCCAGTTGTTTTAAGAGGATATGGCGACAAAGCAAAGATGGCTAACATGTTCAACATGTGAAGCCGTTAAAATTGCAGCTGATTTGGGTCAGCTGTCAACAACTCTTCTGCAAGAAAATGTGTCCTCCATTCTACAACCAAACACAGGTAACCACAGGTTACATATGTGATCGCTGACAAGTACAAAAACTATGCATATCGTGGATTTGAATATGCTGCCAGTATTACTATACCATACATCTATTTTTATTTTTTCTATTCTAGAATACAGTTTGACAATGGATATTTTCGACTATACAGCTGGTCTTGGTCGATTCCATGGAAAGAATGGACACACGAAAATATGTGTTACTTTGCATGGCAGAAATGCGTATGGCGTTGTTCAAGTGGATTTTTTTGCTCAGTGGCACAGTCAAAAAGGGGCACTGACCAAGAAATGGACTCCTGCAAGCCAGGTTTCAAGTCTACGCATTATTATCTGGGTCTACGATTATAATTATTTTATAGAAACTAAAGTCATTTATTGACAAAAGCATAATGGGTGCATATGGAGGAATGCAGCTTCTTAACACAAAAATTAAGCAAGCTGTTCGCCAACAACACCCAGGTGCAAACTGGCGCAATTGGATGATTCAAGTGATGGCCGCAAAGCAAGCTGTAACACAACAATCAGCAAAGCAGTGGGAGGAGCTGTTCAGTTTTTTGAGACACCTACATTGTACATGGTACAATGGCTAAACTGTATCATACACCACCTGTATCAATTTCTGTTCTGCAAAAAATTCTACAATGAACGCATCTTTAGCAGACTGCTGCTGGAGATACGCAAAATTTATCCAGTATAACAATTGTAAACGTTGTATCCATAGTCTGTAGTTTTGATCTGTTCTTCTGTTTGAATGTCTAAATTGTGTACTGTGGATTTTAGGAAGTTAAAATTGACTACATATTGAGCCCTCATGTGAAACGTATGAATGCATATTGTTGTGCATATTGTTGCAAACGTTCTTCAGGCTGATGATATACTTTTGATTGACTACACATAGACAACTTTTACTGCTGTCATTGACAGCTGTGCAAACCTTGCAGAAAAAACGAGTAAAACATTACAATGGTGTGCCAGATTGGGCCTGATAGCAAATGAGCAACTGTGTCCAACTTGCCAAGGACAAAGGACTCTTGTTAAACAGATCAATACATGAAGATCAATACAGAGTACTATGTACTAGAGTTTATCACCTATAAGCCCCCTTCGGGTTATAAAACACAGGTCTAGTTCAGATTGTTTTCGTTTATTTCATTTCATCTAATAGTTAATTCAAAAATTGTCCAGTACTGTTGTCGGTGGTAAACTCCCATATGTTAAAACCATCATAACCGCACCACTTTAAACTTTTCGTATTCAGTGGCACTGTCTGAACCCATGCTGCACTGATGTTATCAGTGTACAACGAGGGAACTTGTTCATAAATGACGTAACTGATTCTATTACAATCGTTAAAGCACTCCATTTACTCTATATTTGGAGTCACAGGGTGGAAACCCCCATTGAAGATGTTATCAGAGATGTTGGGGTCTCAAAGAATACAGCTGTTGATTACTACAACACATTCAGAGAGATATTTGTCAGGATTCGTAAGTCAGTGAAATACATAATACATGCAGTGTATACTTATGCATTTACAATGGTGCAGCAACATCCAAACTGGCATGCTCAGCTTTAGGTGTATTTATCACCTGCTGTCGAGGCAAATCGGCGGCCCAAACTCAATTGTTGAAGTACTGGTGTATGAATGGATCAATGTACTGGTGCGCCTGAATTTTCTGCTTAAGTGTTTTGTTTCTTGTTTGATATTTTCCTATGTTTGCTAATTTTTGCTTCAGTATTTTCCTTTTTGATCAATGCTTTGCTATTAAAGTTTTTCGTGTCTGGCACTGCCACTGACTGTCTGCAACTAATACACAAGAAAAACAGCAATTTTTAAAAAGCACAAAATCAACGGAATGAATTTAACTTTGATAGTAAGCACTGAAGGAAGTCTACCGGTTACACAACGCAAAACAATGTATGAACAGAGTAAACGAGTGCGTTATATACACACTTCTTTCATCACTCCCCTAACAGATGTCGCGAGCGAGGGCCTCTTCTGTGCCTGACGGTCATTGGAGTGAACAGGAACTTGGTGACAAGTTGGAACCGCTGTGAACCGAACCGAACAAAACTGCACCAAACTTGTAGAGGGGAATGAAGAGAACGGTGAAGCAAGTTGATGAACAAAGTTGAACGAAGTTGAACATCTGAAGCAGGGTTGTATAATTAATAGTTAAAAATTCAGACCTGTTATTAACAGTGTTAATAACGTTAATAACAGTGTTATTAACATAAAAACCTGTTAAAAATTCAAAAACGCCTGAATTTGCTCCAGCAGCATGGCAAAAGCCTAGTAAACACTATTTCATGGCCATAAGCTAATCATTTAAAAGGGGATTGCAGTTTTATATAGGAACATAACAGTGCAACAGCATTATGAAAACAGTGAATCATTCACTGGTCTGTAACCGACTGAAAAGACCAGATTCCGAATCACTCTCATGGCTACTTTCATTCACCGAATCTAAGCCATCATCATCTTCTATGTCCGACAACACCGAACTAATACCTTAGCAATTGCCTAAAATAGTAACTAGCATAAAAGTGGTCTTAAATTTTGACTAAAACACTTTCCATTTTTTTGGTCTGAAGCATGTTTAAAATACTAGGCTTCCACTGGCAAGAACATCACAAATACAATGTAACTACGCAGAAAGAAGGGTAAAGGTAAGTTTGGTCACCCGAAAATAAAGTGACCGCACTTGTCTTGTCGTAGGCCTGCCTAGCGCTTACCTAAGCCTAAGCCTAAGCCTAAGCCTGAACCTAAGCCTAAGCCCTAGCCTGAGCCTGAACCTAAGCCTAAGCCTAAGCCCTAGCCTGAGCCTAAGCCTAATCCGAAAGCAGTGGTTGAATTTCGGGTGACCAAACTAACCTTTACCGACTGAAAATACGCAACCTTTTTATAGTGGTGGATGCAAAAAAGATAGCCACTGCGAAGTCAATGTCACTTCACTTAACGTTATTATAATAACTTAGGCCTACTTCCAAAAATAGGAAAACGTAAACACAAAGTCTGCTGGTCTTAGTTGCAGTGTTTCGATGGATGGATTGGATTGTCCGGGTGGGGCCGTCGTAACCCCTGCGTTAGGCCACACTGCGGGCCCATCACGCACACCCATATCATCCTGCCCTTCCTTCGCTGCCTTCGCTACTAGCCGCCACACATGCTCGGTGTCAGTCTGGTCGGGCCTCAGTGGTAGCTGTCCCCGTTCCATATGTCCCAACACATGTGTGGTTGCTATTGTAGCTTTCGGGTGCAACGGCAGCTCCAGTCGGTTCCCATTTACCTACTCGCTGTCACCAGCTTTCCGTAGCCTGGGTTGGGCTTTGTGCCGACGACCAACTCTTTGCGGCAAGAAACTTGCCGCGCCGAGAGGATGAGCGCACGATGTTGCGCACAGTGGCTATGCGGCCTAAACCACTACACCAACTGTGCCGGCTAGTTGCAGTGTTACTTGACGCGACGGTCTGACAAAGTTCACATGTGTTTACTATACTAAGTTTGTAGTCAGACTGTTGAAGGTCTCAATAACTAGCAGAAGTACAGTAAATAATCATTCTATGAAGCGCTGGATGCATCCCGAGTTGCGGGAAGCTTAAAATAATTTTTTACACTAATTCGAATTATTTACAAGCCTCATGTTAATAACGTGTTATTAACATGTTAATAACACGTGTTAATAACGTGTTTTTAACAGCTACCCAACCCTGATCTGAAGGTTCCCGGGTCTCGGGTCTTGGCACCAAATGAAGGAAGTTTACCAGTTACAACACACAAACAATGTATGTAACAGACTAAACGAGTGGGTTATATACACAATTCTTTCATCACATATGTACACACTGTATGTACATCCAGCATCCGAGAATACAGATCGAGTCCCCTATAGTAGAATAGAACTGAAAAGTCCCCTATTCTGAAATAGCTTGAGTCCCCTATAGTAGAATAGAACTGAAAAGTCCCCTATTCTGAAATAGCTTGAGTCCCCTGTAGTAGAATAGAACTGAAAAGTCCCCTATTCTGAAATAGCTTGAGTCCCCTATAGTAGAATAGAACTGAAAAGTCCCCTATTCTGAAATAGCTTGAGTTCCCTATAGTAGAATAGAACTGAAAAGTCCCCTATTCTGAAATAGCTTGAGTCCCCTATAGTAGAATAGAACTGAAAAGTCCCCTATTCTGAAATAGCTTGAGTCCCCTATAGTAGAATAGAACTGAAAAGTCCCCTATTCTGAAATAGCTTGAGTCCCCTATAGTAGAATAGAACTGAAAAGTCCCCTATTCTGAAATAGCTTGAGTCCCCTGTAGTAGAATAGAACTGAAAAGTCCCCTATTCTGAAATAGCTTGAGTCCCCTATAGTAGAATAGAACTGAAAAGTCCCCTATTCTGAAATAGCTTGAGTTCCCTATAATAGAATAGAACTGAAAAGTCCCCTATTCTGAAATAGCTTGAGTCCCCTATAGTAGAATAGAACTAAAAGTCCCCCATTCTAAAATAGCTTGAGTCCCCTAAAGTAGAATAGAACTGAAAAGTCCCCTATTCTGAAATAGCTAGAGTCCCCTATAGTAGAAAAGCGCTAATTAATGTTTTGTACGATGTGGGCGCCGATTTAAAACAGGTACGAAACGGGATTTGGCGGTGGGCGCCGAATCTGTTCGGATGGGTTGAGTCCCCTAAAGTAGAATAGGTCTTGAGTCCCCTATACTCTAATAGTTGCTTGAGTCCCCTAAACCATGAAAATCACCGTGAAATGGGATAGTGCCGTTCTCTTCCAGTCAGACTGATTTTAAACCCACAACGCGTCACTCTCACCGATTTCTTGCCACAAATAGCTGGCTGGTGGCACAAAGCCCAACCCAGGCCATCGAAAGCTGGTGACAGCGAGTAGGTAAATGGTAACCGACTGGAGCTGCCTAAGCACCCAAAGCTACAATGGTAGCAACACGTGTTGGGACAAACGGGAGCGTGGACAGCTACTACTGAGACCCGCCCAAACTGACACAGAGCATATGTGCCCGTTAGTAGCGAAGGAAGGGAAGGATGTGGGTGTGCGTAATGGGCCGCAGTGTGGCCTAACGCAGGGGATATGGCCCTGCCCGGACAATCCATCCATTCATCCACTCTCACGGATGGCGGGGGGAGGGCAGACGGGGATACACGCCTATATTATTCATGGTCAACGACGCGACCTTTTTAACAGCAGGCCTTGTTGTTTAGTTTCAAGAAGGGTGACATATTCAGTGTGCTGCAAGAGATGGATGAGGGCTGGTTGTGGGCCACCAACGAGAGAACAAATATCAGCGGTTTAGTCTATCATGGCTTAGTCGACGACCTTGTGGGTGCTTCAAATTACTGTGTTGAAAACTGTTCAAATTAATACACAATTTCTGAGAGAATTTAGAATGCCTCCCCAAATCGGGTCAGGGTCTCATCTCGGATTTGGCTGATTTTTACATGAGTATAAGACGAGAAAATATGAGCTCTGGTGTCCCCCAGAGCGCCAGGGCCCCCTCCCAAGTAGGGCCGAAAAATGCAATATGTGTAATATACGTCAAAGGTTTGCCTTGAGCATACATGTAACAGGTCATCCGCCGATGGGGGAGCGGGGTTGGGGGGTCTGAGCCAAAATTTTGGGAGGGGGGTAGGGCACTAAAAAACGCTCAAAAATCGCAATTTTTGGGCTAAAAATCGCCAAAAATCGCTAATTTGGACTGAAATGCAGCTAAAAAGTGCTGTTTTGCAGGCGATTTTGGCAATTTTTGTGTCTGAAATTCTAAAAAAATGCAAAAATTTACTTGCCAGAAAAATCGGAGGGGGGGTCGGCGAAATCGTTTCGGGGGGGGCTGGCCTAAGTCGGGTGGGGGGCAGACCCCCTGTTACATGTATGTCCTTGAGCAATAATTTTTGTTCGTTTTGAGTGGCGCTCTGGGAGGCCACCGGAGCTCAAACTTTGGCGTTCTTATTTTTCGTCTTATACTCTTATGTAAAAATCAGCCAAATCGGATATGAGAGGATGAGACCCTGAGCCGATTTGTGGAGGCTGACTTATCAGGCTCTAAATGCTCTCAGAAATTGCGCCTTAAATCAAATCTTTAGACCAATTGCAATGCTGTGCCTCCCGAGAAGTTACCTTATTTTCATGAAAACGTGCCTTTGACTTCATTAGTACGTTGGTTGCGCGACGGTTAGTGTGCTGTTTGCATCGTTCCTAGCGTAATGTTGCGTTGCTATTTGCTTTCAGCGGGTGTCGATTCTTTTCTGGTTAAACCGAGTGAGCGATCTATGGGTGATCTAACCATTTTGCTTAATACGGGTATTCGTGTGGAGAAATTCTTGGTCAAGCGCAACAAAGATCAGGAGTTCGCATTGGGTGGAAGAGTGTTTAAATGGTATCACCTTCTGCTCCTGTAATCCGGTCTATTTTAGCAATGAGAAGTAGCAAGTAGTACAGTGCGTGCTGCAGTTATCAGTATCTAATGAGAAAAAGTAGATAATCGAGAAAATAGTTGGTTGATTTATGAGTTCAGGATTTTCGAGTCTGGATGACTGTTTGATCATTCGGTTCATTCGCGCTTGTGGTGTTCGCAGCTCAAATTCTATTATAGCTTTATAGTCACTAGTTTTTCTTCCATTAAAGCGTTTGTGTTCTAGTTTCCATGATATAATTGAGCGCTATTCCCATTTCGAAATCTGTGATGGTCATAAATTGGGAGCCCCAGTCTTGAAGGTAGACACTTGAGTGCAGTCTTTCAACCTCAACAACTTGTCACCGAATTCGGTTGCAGCCGGATCGAGAGGACACAGCAATTGCAGAATGTGAACAGCCGGACCGAGTGTCGATTGCTAAACGACTGACAAGCAGAAACAGTTGTCCTGACGCCGCGAAAGCAGGCTTGGCATGGAGGAAATGTACCTTGCCATTATGCAGTTCTGTCAGTTTCTAAATAGATGTTTTTGTTCAGCTAAGGAAGTAAAGAAGTGGAAATTGGTATTCCTGATGCTGAAAGAGCCCGAGGGTCAACTTTTTTGCTTTGAAAATGAGAGGGTAGGTTGTTTGCTTTTTTGCTTTGAAAATGAGAGGGTAGGTAGCTATTATTACATATTTCGTACTTGTTTTAGCGAGCCAAACCTAAAAGTATTCTTGATTTGTGCTACTGCCAGCTGTACGTGGTACACGACAGTCTCTTTGGACGGTAAAGTTTTCGTCATTCTTCACTTCGTTCGTTTGGCCAGATGCGATTACAGCCTATCACTAAGCAACAATGAATATGACTTTCAGAACCAACTGTTTCCAGCTGCTTTTAAATGGAATTAATCCTAGCCCTTTCTTCTTCTGTTTGGAAAGCGTCATTGAGTGGAGGGTATGATGGTTTTTGCTTAGATTTATGCTTATACAGTATAGATAAAAAATGTCCCATCGCTTTTTCGGCCTTCACTCAAACGTTTCGTTCTCAGTCACTACTTCTTTACCGATTTGGCTCAAATTTTCAGCAAAAATTAAGCAACATGGTTGACTAAATATTTTGCAAGTTTAGTGCCAAAATTCTGACTCATCCTGGTTTTATGACCCGAAAACTAGAAATGAGGGTGGTCCGGTCCACGCAAATTTATTTTGTTTCGGTAATACAAGGAGTACAGGCCTGAAACTTGCAGGAATGATTGGTGTTGCTATTGGGCAGGGCATAACATACTAAGCGGGCAGCCCTGTAGCTCAAAGGGCACTAAAATGGGGGAATTTCAAAAACATGACGAAATATGACTTTTCTTCGTAAAACCAGCAAAATGACGATTCTAAAGATTTTGGATTTTCAAAAAACGCTGCAGGGATGGTTTCTATGGTGTGAAACAGAGTTTAAATATCAGGTTCATTTATTTGTCGAACTTCCTGCTACAATCTGTGTTGATTAACAACAGATGCGGTGCTTTGATTCTAGAAGGTGTTGATTTCTTAATAACTATGGGATTTTCACTCATGTTTTTGAAATTCCCCAATTTTAGTACCCTTTGAGCTACAGGGCTGCCTACTTAGTATGTTATGACCAATGGCAACATCAATCATTCCTGGCTTTTCAAACATCGTTTCAGGCCTTTGTACTCCTTGTATTACAGCAAAAAAAATAAATTTGCGTGGACCACCCTCATTCCTAGTTTTTGGGTCATAAGACCAGTACGAATGGGAATTTTGGCACTAAACTAGCAGAATATTTAGCCAACCATGTTTAGATTTATATTTAGATTTATTCACTAAGTCCGAACAGAAAAATAAACGGCAGATCAAGGGGACGGCTGGGCCGTTCGACCGGCTAGTGCCCGACCCCTATTATTATGTTACTAACTTTTGTTGAAAATTTGAGCCAAATCGGTAAAGAAGTGACTGAGAACGAAGCGTTTGAGTGAAGGCCGAAAAAGCGATGGGACATTTTTTATCTATACTGTATATAGCATACATTTAACAAGGGGTCTGAGGGGTCTGCCCCATCCAACCTAGGCCAGACCCCCGAGACGATTTTTCCTACCCCCACCCCCTCCGAGTCCTTGAGCCCAATTTAGCGATTTTTTGTGTTTTTCACCAAAGATTTGCGCTTTTAAGCGTTTTTTAGTGTCTAACCCCAAGCATTTGGGATCAGACTCCCGGCCGGCGCCACACCCCAACCCTTCGGCGGATGACCTATTACATGTCTGGTACATAGTGGCTTTTCGTTCGGTTTGGTTTAAATGGTTTTAATTTTGTGCTCAGATTCACGTAACAGCTTGGGTATTTAGCGGGTGACTGACAGAGTTATCAAGAATGAAATGTTTAAAGGAGGTTTTACACTAAACGTTCCATTTTAGATGTTCATAGGATAGAGTGGGATTTGTAGTGGTGTGGTTGTTTAGGAGTGGATTGATTTACTGAAGCCACTGTGCAGCGGGTGGAGACTGGAGTCGTCGCCGTTCAGTTCCATAAGAACCTGCACCTCCAGCAGCAGTCTCAAATGGCGCTCGTTGCGCAGTAAAATCCAGTTGTCGGTTGACGTTCACGAGGCAAGGTACTCATGTCGTCTTAACCCTGTAGCCAGTGCACCGAAAGCTGATTCGCCTTCTACTTTCTGTTGTGTTGCAGAAATTTGGCTCTGAAACCAGAAACCGACTGTTACTCGGTTGTTTCGGTGAACGGCGCCAGACTATGCAAGACGATGCCCGTCCGTGCAGGAGACAGTGTGGTCTGGGACGCTGAATTCCTTATCGAGTAGGCTGAGAACACTTTGACTGCCTTTAACTTGCACTTACAGCGAGCTGCCCGCCTGTTCAACAAGTACGGTAGAGTTTCTCATCTACAACAAGATGAAAATCCGAGGCAAAGCCAAGGACGCTCTGATAGGTGAGTTTGGTTTCTTGGCTGCAGAGTTTGACAGTTGTTGGGCTGTAGGCGTGGCCAGTCTGGACCAGGTCTGCACAGGCACCAAAGTCAGCGATCGGTGGCTGAGCGGCTCTAACAATTTCTCGAGATCGTCGTGGACGCGCTCCTTCACCGAATCCTCAGCTGCCTGGCAGATGCGAGTGTCGCTGTCACAGTCGGAATTTCATGTGATGCCTGCTGAGGAGTACAGTTCGCTCAAAGAAGTGCCCAGCAATCTGGTCTGATCAGCGCTTACGCAGTGTCCGTTTAGTTGCTGGTGGCCGATGGCTTCTACGCCTGCCACTGGTTGGGTTTGCACTGCCGAGTAGCCGAACGGAGTCGTTTGGCTAATTGTTTGCTCAACGTGCTCTCTATGTCCTTCACCAACCACCACCTTAAACTGGTCATTGCGGAATTGGCTCGCGAGATTGACCTTACTGGTACGTACCGAACCGATTCTCTCATACCGTCTCGACGGTTCACCTTGAAATCATAATACTAATTAGTATGGCCTGGATCCTGTTTTACAGGCGATTTTGGCAATTTTTATGTCTGTAATTGCAAAAAATCGCAAAAATTTGCTCAAAAAATTACTTGCCATAAAAATCGGAGGGGGTCGAAAAAATCGTCTAAGGGGTCTGGCCTAAGTCGGGTGGGGGCAGACCCCCTGTTACATGTATGAGTTCGAGCGATACGATGTATGGTAGAAATCCCTGAATGTTATACAGTCAGGCACTTAACGCCGTTTATGGTACCGACACCATATAAGGTGCCGGTACCATATATGGTACCGGTACCGAGGGTAGTGGTACCATATATGGTACCGGCACCATATATGGTACCGTCACCATATATGGTACCGGTATCATATATGGTGCCCCCACGTTCGGCGACTGTGGTGGTACCATATATGGTACCGGCACCATATATGGTACCGTCACCATATATGGTACCGGCACCATATATGGTACCCCTACCCATGGCCATGGGTGCCGGTACCATATATGGTGCCGGAACCATATATGGTGCCGGTACCATATATGGTACCGGTACCATATATGGTACCACTACCATATATGGTACGAAATCTGAACGGAGTGGTACCATATATGGTACCGGTACCGGAAAAACGCGCAGGTGGGGGTACCATATATGGTGCCGGTACCATATATGGTACCCCTACCCATGGCCATGGGTGCCGGTACCATATATGGTGCCGGTACCATATATGGTACCGGCACCATATATGGTACCCCCACCTTCGCGTTTTTCCGGTACCGGTACCATATATGGTACCACTCCGTTCAGATTTCGTACCATATATGGTAGTGGTACCATATATGGTACCGGTACCATATATGGTACCGGCACCATATATGGTCCCGGCACCCATGGCAATGGGTCGGGGTACCATATATGGTGCCGGTACCATATATGGTGACGGTACCATATATGGTGCCGGTACCATATATGGTACCACCACAGTCGCCGAACGTGGGGGCACCATATATGGTACCGGTACCATATATGGTGACGGTACCATATATGGTGCCGGTACCATATATGGTACCACTACCCTCGGTACCGGTACCATATATGGTACCGGCACCTTATATGGTGTCGGTACCATAAACGGCGTTAAGTGCCTGACTGTATAACATTCAGGGATTTCTACCATACATCGTATCGCTCGAACTCATACATGTAACAGGGGGTCTGCCCCCACCCGACTTAGGCCAGACCCCCTAGACGATTTTTTTCGACCCCCTCCGATTTTTATGGCAAGTAATTTTTTGAGCAAATTTTTGCGATTTTTACCATATATGGTACCGGTACGATATAGGGTACCACCTCAGGCCCCGAAGGTGGTGGGACCATATTTGGTTCCTGTACCATATATGGTGACGGTACCATATATGGTGCCGGTACCATATATGGTACCACTACCTACGGTACCGGTACCATATATGGTACCGGCACCTTATATGGTGTCGGTACCATAAACGGCGTTAAGTGCCTGACTGTTATAGGCCTATCTAGTAAAGGCTATTTGTAATTGTGGTTGTATAGGATTGCTATAAAGTCTGCAATTTCAGTGGAGTCGCAGACGCTCTTTCGGTCTCCGACCTTCTGCACAGCACTGATGAGCTGCTGTCTCAAACGCTACGGAATGAATGCCTTGACCAGCACATTGCGTACGTCTGTGCAGGACATCATCGCGTATAAACAAGTGCTTGAGGTATGTACTGACCTAATTGGGAGAGGTTCGGTTATCTGAGTCCGGCATACGGTGTCAGTACATATTTCTGAGGGTTGGGAATTTAAGTCTAAACTCGATTAAAGAATATCAATTTAGGCTAAACAATTTAACGTACTGCTCAGTGGTTAGTCGAAGTACGCATTAAACGCGCATGCTGTTTTACTGTAAAAGCACGCTTCAATAAGAGTGTCTTGAAGAGGTAGTAGATGACAAAGTCGAACCTTGGTGTGTACAGCTGATTTTGGCATTGTAAAACACAAAAAAGCCATAGACGTATTTGCCATCCGATTTTTCTAGCTGCACTATAACCAAAATTCCGGCAAAAAAAGGAGTCATGCCGTTTTGAAGTTGTGACGTAATGGGCAAAAATGGTCAAAATCGCGGTTTTGAAGGACCGTAATTTTTTTGGTTGTAGTGTAGCTAGAAAAAATCGGGTGTCAAATACTTCCACAGTTTTATGTGTTCTACAATCCCTCAACAAAGTACAAGTGTTTGGACCGGTTGTGAAAGATCAGCTGTACAGACCACTGTTCGACTTTTTCATGTACTATCGTTATGCACTATACTATGCAAAATATCGTTTCTATTCGCGTTATTATATTAGCAGCGTGATAGTGTTTGGTTTGAGATCGATGTGAATAAGGTGGACAGTCAGGAGGTTCATGCTCAGAACGTCAGTCAACTGATTCTGTTCGCAGACGACGTCTGCAAACGAATATTTGCGTCTGCTGTCATGTGCTCACAGTAATGTTTCCCTCTTTTCTCCTCTAACTTTATTCAAAGAACAAGGCTGGCGAATACAAACGACGACCAGTCCGAGCCGTTGCCCGGAACTACATGCAATATCTGAATCTTTAACAAACTGGCTCCCACCATACCGGGCAGAGGTGGTGGCGTAAAGAAGAGCAGAGAGAAAAGAAAGTGGTGGTAGTGTGAGACGGAGCTGTTTCAGGTCTCTGAGGTATATATTCTGTCAGCTGAAGCGCAAAGTAGCAGAAAAGTGGAACAGAGATCCGGTTGTTAAATTGCGAGCCGTTGGGTGAGTGTCTGTCTCGCTGAAAACGCCTTCACCCAATTTTACTCGGTTGCAGGTCGTTCATCTGTCTGCGCTTTTTTTGTTTGGCTCTAGTCGACCCTCGTCAGTTCAACCTTGTCGCTGGTATGATTTGATGCTTGTATGATCTTTCTCTACCAATGTGGCGAAATTTTTGCGTCTTCATCGTACATGCGAGTCTTAATTTGTCTGTTCAGTTGAATTCGGTCTATTTCAGAATCGGTACCTCGCACGGCTGCTCGTAATTTGGTATTGGTTGCAAAGCTTGTTCAGAGTTTAGCTAATTTGGGGCCTTTGACAGGATATCAGGTACAATGTAGTTGTTTCTCTCGAAACCACTAATCGATTAGAATCGGTTGATCTAGTGCCACTGCATTTCTAACCTTTTCCGTCGTCAGTTGTTAATTTTAAGCTGCTTTTCTGCATCTCTACTAGTATGTAAAACAAATTGAATTCAATGCAAAACTGTTGCTTACTTGAAAAGGACAAAAAATCGACAAACTGCAGCAGTACATTGGTCGGCTGGCAGTTGGTACTATGATTTAGCTCCATGCAGTCGGTCTTTTTATTTTTAAGCCAGTTTAACGCAGAAAGTCTTCTTGCTTGCTGTTTCAGGATCCGGAGTTGGAACCCATACGAACTTTCGCCGAAACAGCAAGGGAGCAGATGAAAAATTTCCTCAACGAACTCTCGGTAAATGCTGTCAGGCAGGGTGTTGTATTGTAAAGACGTGTCCAAACAATTATCCGGCGAAAACAAAATATAGCCGTAAATTTTTGAATTGGTCGTAGTAGTGCTCAGTGCACCTCCATGCCGTATAAGCCTTTTTTAGCCGGATTCTGCTCCTAGCTTAATACAGCTGCATTTCTCTGACTCGCCGACGGAATGAATGTCCGTTTTTGAATCCTGATGAGAGTGTGATGCATAAGTATTATTCTGCGGTGTCCGGTTAGGTAGGGTGCAGTTTGTTTAGTGAGATCAGTTTAGAGTGCGTGTCCGGAGCCGGAAGACGTCGATTCTACAGCTGCGGCTGGCGATTGCGCTCAAGACCTGGCGGTTATTTTCGAAATGGCTTTGGGGGCTGCTGATAAATTGCAGCGAGAGGCGGCAGGCAGCAACGAGGTACGTGGGTGCTTGGGTTGAGTCTGTGCCACGTGAGCGTTTTGCAGCAGGCGTTCGCTAAGAGCATGTCGGCTGTGATTGAGTTATTGCACAGTCATCAGAACATGTACCTGGCACACGAGCCGAAAACCGCTTTCCAATGATTTGCATGCTGCCTTGCTTGGTGTCTTATCTTGTCACACTTGTACTGTTGATATTTCTTACTGCATCGGTTTGAATACAAATTTCTACCCGCTCTGCCATTACAACAGCACTGGGCTTTGGGTGATTAAGAGACAGGCCATTAAAGCCGTATTTAGTGCGTTTGGTGTGTAACCGTAGGTACGCTTGTGTTGGAACCTATCGATCCTTATGTTTGCAGTAGTTCGGCTCGGCACCTCTTGGCCCTCTCTGCTGCCGCTCCTTCTTAACCGTTCGATGCTCACTTACGTAGGCTCGGCTCTATGACAGTTGTCCAGTTAGCAGCGCTGCCGCTACCATATTAGACCAGCCCAGTCGGTGTGTGTAATTATAAGAGCTAATCAATATTAACACCCGTAGCCGGCCATAATTTAAGCCGTCCCTTGTTTGGTAGCATCGCCGTCTTTTCATGACTTGCTACCATTAAGCACCAGCCCAGTTAATAGTAGTCTCTGTACGTGCGCGGCTCGATGAATTGCCGTTGGCCGACCGCCGCCACGCCATTGCACAATGAACGCCACCGACCACTCATCTCTGTCCTCTGACGCCACTGTCACCGTCTTTTTCTACTTGGGACTGGCCGTGCTGCTCGGCTGGATGCTGATCATCGTGGTTCTCGTCAGACACTACTGGTGGCACTGGCTGCTCGGCCTCTGCTGCGCCCCCAACACCGACCACCAGCAACTCTGCCACCTGAATGCGTGACTCTCAGCCATACCGTGTCTTCTCCTCACCTGCGCATTGCTCTCTTCACCTCTCAGACAAAATTGATCTGTCGCCTCGAGGCGGTCAATTTTTGGCGAAAGCCCTCTGTCTCGTAAAACCTTTCCTCACGCGGCAGTTGAGGCAACAAAAAAGTACTTCGTGCTGCAGCAGTTTGAATTTATGGGTTGTGCATTTTGTACCTACAATGGCTCTCAGCACTTGTCTGCTGAGGCAGTGAAATGGTAAAAAATGTATTTTGGATAAATCAGACGAGTGAATACAGAGTATTAGTTTGAACATGTATCGCTCTGTTTCTGAGTCAAATGCTCCTTTCTTTTGAGCTCAACTTTCTGATCGTCTTCGTCGCTCTGGTCGGAAATCGCTTTCTGTCTCTCTTGTTCAATATGATGTGCCACTTTGGCTGCTTGTTGCTCTATGGTTTGACGGTGCTCCGCTCCACCCGGGCCCACGTTACGGTTGTCTGCAATTGCCTCGGCGGTCAGTTTGTTCTGTCTGTTGGCTTCAGGCATGGTCGAGTGGAACAACGTCGCCTCAGCTGTTTCTACACTGCCTGTGCCTGTTTCCGAGCTACGTAATGCAGCGTGCTCTTGCGCTCTAGGTCTAGCTCTGCCGCCACATGCAACTGGCGTTCGGCTCGGACATGCACTTGGACTCGGACAAGGACTGGCAGGAATTGGGCCGGCTTGAGTGCGATCGAATTCATGACGTGGAGGCGGCAGATCCTGGGCTTTGTTGCCACGATTTCTGATGTCGTAAGTTGTGTCTCCGGGAACATGTTTCTTAGCTTTGCAACACACAAATGCACACATACAAGTCACCGATACCAGCACCAACACCAGCCACATCTCTAGCATCACTGAATACAACAGACCAGTAAGAAATCTAACAGCGCATCAATGTTATGTAAATATGACACAGGTATGTAAACAATCCTTCAAGCTTGAGAATAAGTGGTCAAAGTCAGGAATTCCTATTATACAGGGGTAAAACGTGGTCATTGAAGGACCTTCAGCACACCAATCGATTCGTCAGGTCACGCTGCATCAGAAACCGTGCTCAGACTTTCGATTTTCGATTCGACCGTTATTTTATTAGCTCTGCACTTGCTCAAAATGTTCAGTGCAAACGGTGAAAATTAGATAACCCCGTATCAGTGTATAGTATACTGTGCCAGCAGTGCCATAAAAAGCAAAATAACAGTGATTTTCGAATCCATTAGATCATTGTACATCTTTTGGTGACTCAACCATCCATTTTCGGCAGGTGATGCTAAGTTGCTCAAAATAGTCGGGGCCCATCATATTTTGGGATTTTCTCTGGTCGGAACCCCCTGATTTGGCTCAAAATTTCAGGATTTGTTGGAAGAAAAACTGGCTACATATTGCTACAGAGCTGCCCACTCAGTGTAATATGCACAATAGCAACCTAATCATTCCGCCAAGTTTCAAAGCCATACTCTTTGAATTGCCGAAAAAATTAGAATTTCTGTGCTTATCCCGGATTGTTAGATTTTGGCTAGGCGTAAACTACCTGAGGCCAGCCAAGACGCGACTCAGCAACGAACAACGAATCATAACGCGGCATTACGTACTGTACATAGATTGTTATACGATACCGGAATCTCATCACCGGCGATTGAAATTGAAATCATGTGTGTGCATAATTGGCATAGTGGGAGAGGAGTATAAAAGGCGTGTGTTTGTGTGAGAGTATCATTTTGTTTTATGTGTGGCGATGAGTAGAGTGGTCTCTCAGTATTGTGCGCCGGCGGGTCAGCAGTCAGCAGGAGGCGGAGGAGGAGGAGGAGCCACTTCAGTCTACATGGGTGCGCCTGCAGTTGGAGGAGGTCGACCGCCAGCCATGGGAGGAGGAGGCAGAGGAGGAGGAGCCACGTCAGTCTACATGGGTGCCCCTAGTCAGATGGGTGGAGCTGGCGGAGGAGGTGGAGCCACGTCAGTCTACATGTCAGCCCCCGTCCCAGGAGGAGCACCGCCGCCCGCAGCCCCAGCAGGAGGAGGAATGTTGTCGGTCGAAATTGGAGGAACGGAACCCCGTACAGCTATGGGAGCAGCACCTGGAGGAATGGAACCCCGCACAGCAATGGGAGGAGTGCCTGGAGGAATGGAACCCCGCACAGCAATGGGAGGAGTGCCCGGAGGAATGGAACCACGCACAGCAATGGGAGGTGTGCCCGGAGGAATGGAACCACGCACAGCAATGGGTGGCATACCCGGAGGAATGGAGCCCCGCACTGCAATGGGTGGCGTGCCCGGGGGAATGGAACCACGCACAGCAATGGGCGGCATACCTGGAGGAATGGAACCGCGAACAGCAATGGGTGGAGTGCCTGGTGGAATGGAACCACGCACAGCAATGGGCGGCATACCTGGAGGAATGGAACCGCGAACAGCAATGGGTGGAGTGCCCGGAGGGACTGAAATTGAACCACGAACAGCAATGGGAGCAATAGGATCGGATACCCGCACAGCTATTGGAGCAGTACCAGGAGGAATGGATGCGCGAACAGCAATGGGACCCCCACCACCTGCACCAGCTCCCAGCGGTGGCGGCGGCGGCGGAGGAGGTGCGACATCGTGTTACATGGCTGCACCAGGAATCAGTATGGGTGGCGGAGCAGGAGCAAGACCGGGTGTTGGTGGCGGTGGCGGAGCTACGTCTGTGTACATGGGAGCGCCTGGAGCTGCAGCTGGCGGAGGAGGAGGAGGAGTGGGTCGACAACCGGTCGGTGGCCCTGGAGCGGTCTCAGCATACATGGCAGCCCCTGGCGGTGGAGGTGGCGGCGCCCCTGACAAGAGTGTTTACCTGGGCCCAAAGTGAAAATTACCTGATCAGCCAAATATTCACTTTACTTGTCTTTGATTCTGCGTGTGTCTAATGGTACATAAAGCTAACTTTACATGTTCGTCTGTGCTGCTTTGCAGAATAATGAGCTGAACTGAACACAACTAAACTTGCTCTGACGGAAAACAACGCATCACCAAGATTATACATAGATCAAATCGATTTTTGGTGACGTTCTCATTTCAGTATAAGCCACCCTTGTGTACGTAGTATGTAGATTATCATCACTGCAAGGAAAAGCATCATTCGGAAAAGCAAGTAGTACCTAAAGGTGCATTCATACTTGTAGAAAAAGATCGCCTGGCAACTTATCTGTAGAAAAACTCGTTTAAAGTATGAAGCGCAACAAAAATCTAGAAAACATGTGGTTAAAAAATGGAACAATTTTTTGTCACCGGCCTTTTTTATGTTCAATTTTCAATGGCAGGAATGTGTAAATAAATCGTTTTAGTGCAATGACTATAACAATTCAGGAGCGCGCTCAACCGGCGGAAATGCTCGATATATTTGCTGTCCCTTCTGCTGTGCCTTCTTCTTCAGACAGCTTGTACAGTGGCATACCCAGGATTTTGCAAAGGGCGGTGTAAAATTTTGAAGTTGCCTGGCTGGGCTAAGGCAAGAAAATTTTGCAAAATTAGCCTTCAAAAAGGCATTTAAAGGGTACTCTGAGCGTAAAAATAACAAAAAGTGACAGTTTCTGTATGTTTGAACAACCTGGTTCGGCTTCTGCCCAACCAGGACGAGAGAAATTTGAAAATTTAGCCTTTTAAAACGCATTCTGAACCTAAAATAGACAGTTTTATTCATTACTTTCTCTTATTTTTGCCTAATTTTTCCTTCCTACCTCCGCCACAAAGATGTACCCACCCAACACCCCTGGGTACCCTACTGAGCTTGTGGGACGGATTGGGCAGGTCTGGCAGAAATAAACTTTGCAAGATGAGGTGGAACAGCAAAAACGAGCTCAAAATCACCCAAAGCATGAAAATCTATCTACCATAACGGCCTTACAAAGACCACATGCTGCGCTAATGGAGGCAGTCCGCTAGCAGGTCATAGCTGATTTAGGTACAGATTTTCCGCAAAAGTTTGAGTGGTCATATCTCTTGAAGGAGACGTTGTACAGTAAAAAGTAATGTTGGCTATGTCGAAGAAATCTATATTTAGTAGGACAGAGCCAAAGCAACAATAGCGGCTCTAATCGACGCAGTCAGTTAAGGTGTTTGTCTGGCATCGGCGTGCAGCATAGTGGTTAATGCATTGGACCGCAAATCCAAAGGTGGTGGCTTAGGGCTTCGTCCCAGCTACTGTACGCTCTTGCACATGCCTAACTTTTTCACCTTTCTTTCCATTTATCGGGTCAAAGCAGAGTGAGAACTGTAAGTGCAAATTCTCCACGAAACTTTGAACGGCCGTATCTCTGGAAGGAGACCTCCTAGGGCAAAATTGTGGTCATTTTTGGAATCAGTGAGAAGAACATCTCGCAAGTTGGCCAGAAATCAAATTTTTGCCTTGATAAAAAAAGTGATTTTCGGTGCACCGCCAAAATTGAAATTTCTTGCAATAGTGATTTCCAAATGGTCACAACTCTCGGTTCACAGGCGTAGCGTAAAACTAAAATTATTTTTTAACTCAGCAGGCCAAAATACGTGTAGATCTAGGAAACTGATGAAAAGATGGGGTCACCAGGTGGAATTCATCTTCGGAACTTTGGACTGCAATATCTCCCGATCCAGGTCGAATTTCCAAAAACGGACTTCGCAATCTGCGCCTCACTTTGCATCAGATAGACTACTTTAATTGTAATTGTAAGCAAAAAGAAATTTTCAGGAGACCATTGAGGAGGGGGCCAAACCCCCGCGACCCCCCTTGGATTTTGACCAATTGGCGTGGGTTATGTTTGAGCAAGTATGATCTACATTGTAACTTTGTATGCAAATTCCAGCCTTGCTGCGCTTTTCTGACTGGAGTATTGGGCGCATATTTGAAAAACGTCGAGTGTGAATTTTCGCCATTTTCAGTATATTTCGGAAAATAACTCGCTAACCAGGTCTGGAAATGTCGGAGGTGCGAGCTGAAAGAATTTTGAAACAGCTATTGATTGGTGTGCATACGAAAGCTGTTGGTCTATTACTATAGTGAAAACATGTGCTGCATTACGCACCATGTCACTTCGTTCATTTGAAGAAATGTTCAACAAAATGTTTCAAGTGGCGCTCTCCTCTTTATTGTGAATGAATATTTGACAGAGCAACAAATTCTTTTTCCATAATAAAGTACTAATTCTTTTGGTCTGCCGTGGCCAGCAAGAAGATTTCCTTGTCCAGAGGCATATACACATCGTCGTTAGACAGCCTCTAGAATAAGTCTGCTTGTCCGACTGCCCGACAACCAACTTGCGAGCGCGTCTTGTGGCACCTTTGTGCAAAGTGTCTAACTCCAGATCAAAGTGACCACAGTTGCAGGCCACGCGAGAGAGGATTCTCGTGAGGCTTGTTTAAGAGGGACAGGACAGATTTATATTCCAGCACAGTAAACCGGGCCGCCTTTACTTCGAACAACAGACCAACCACCGCCCACTGACTCTGCGGCAACTACGTACATACAGTAAATGCACAAACAGTGTCAGCTTTGAGACGGGTTAGCTTCATTTCAGTCGCACAAATAGAAGCAGTTAGGGGTGTCCATAATCTACGATGCTCAAAAATTCAACACCCATCGCAGCTCAAGGGCTGCCCACTCAGTGTAATATGCACAATAGCAACCTAATCATTCCGACAAGTTTCAAAGCCATACTATTTGAATTGCCGAAAAAATTAGAATTTGCATACCCTGATTGCTAGATTTTGGCTATGCGTAAACTACCTGAGGCCAGCCAAGACGCGACTCAGCAACGAACAACGAATCATAACGCGGCATTACGTACATAGATTGTTATACGATACCGGCGATTGAAATTGAAATCGTGTGTGTGCATAATTGGCATAGTGGGAGAGGAGTATAAAAGACGTGTGTTTGTGTGAGAGTATCATTTTGTTTTATGTGTGGCGATGAGTAGAGTGGTCTCTCAGTATTGTGCGCCGGCGGGTCAGCAGTCAGCAGGAGGCGGAGGAGGAGGAGGAGCCACGTCAGTCTACATGGGTGCGCCTGCAGTTGGAGGAGGTCGACCGCCAGCCATGGGAGGAGGAGGAGGCAGAGGAGGAGGAGCCACGTCAGTCTACATGGGTGCCCCTAGTCAGATGGGTGGAGCTGGCGGAGGAGGTGGAGCCACTTCAGTCTACATGTCAGCCCCCGTCCCAGGAGGAGCACCGCCGCCCGCAGCCCCAGCAGGAGGAGGAATGTTGTCAGTCGAAATTGGAGGAACGGAACCCCGTACAGCAATGGGAGCAGCACCTGGAGGAATGGAACCCCGCACAGCAATGGGAGGAGTGCCTGGAGGAATGGAACCCCGCACAGCAATGGGAGGAGTGCCCGGAGGAATGGAACCACGCACAGCAATGGGAGGTGTGCCCGGAGGAATGGAACCACGCACAGCAATGGGTGGCATACCTGGAGGAATGGAGCCCCGCACTGCCATGGGTGGCGTGCCCGGAGGAATGGAACCACGCACAGCAATGGGCGGCATACCTGGAGGAATGGAACCGCGAACAGCAATGGGTGGAGTGCCTGGTGGAATGGAACCCCGCACAGCAATGGGAGGCGTACCTGGAGGAATGGAACCGCGAACAGCAATGGGTGGAGTGCCCGGAGGGACTGAAATTGAACCACGAACAGCAATGGGAGCAATAGGATCGGATACCCGCACAGCTATTGGAGCAGTACCAGGAGGAATGGATGCGCGAACAGCAATGGGACCCCCACCACCTGCACCAGCTCCCAGCGGTGGCGGCGGTGGAGGCGGAGGTGCGACGTCGTGTTACATGGCTGCACCAGGAATCAGTATGGGTGGCGGAGCAGGAGCAAGACCGGGTGTTGGTGGCGGTGGCGGAGCTACGTCTGTGTACATGGGAGCGCCTGGAGCTGCAGCTGGCGGAGGAGGAGGAGGAGGAGTGGGTCGACAACCGGTCGGTGGCCCTGGAGCGGTCTCAGCATACATGGCAGCCCCTGGCGCTGGAGGTGGCGGCGCCCCTGACAAGAGTGTTTACCTGGGACCAAAATGAAAACTACTTGATCAGCCGATTATTCACAGCACTTGTACTGTACTTGATTCTGTTTCTGATCTAATGCTACATAAAGCTAACCTTGCACACTCTTGTCACTACAACAAACACTCACTATCTGTAGTCGTCACAGTGAAAGTTCACTAGTCTTGTCTTGGCCATAGGACATGTTCGAGGGCGGTTGTCCGTTGGTTCGAAACCGGTAGCTCCTTCCAACGTACCGATTTTTGAAGAACTGTTCTTCAGAGACTGATGAACAGTTCGTCTTGAGACGAATAGTGAAAAAACAGGCAAAAAAATTTTATTCGAAGTGCATGACGAACTAATGAAAAAACGATGACTGCAGACTAGTTACAATCAGCTGAAGAATAGGCAACTGGACTAGTAAGTGCACTAGGTCAATAGTCAACTGTTGATAGGCAAACTTGGTGTCAAACAATTCTTTTATCTGTGTTTTACTGCTTAGTAGTATTGTCTGACGAACTGTGATTTTTGTTGAATTTTTTATGAAGAACAGTTCGTCTGTAGACGAATCGTTTTTTGACGAATAGACCTTTGTCTTCTGTAGAAGACCGGTATGTTGGAAGGAGGTAGCAGCCCCGGAATCAGTCGACATTGAACCGAACGCAAGCCGCCGATTGCAAGTATAGGTACGTAAATGGGAACCGTTTCACCTAATGACAGCATGGCGGAGGGTTGTTTGTCTTATAGCCTTTCCACACAGTAAATCGGGTCACCCACTCTTTATCAGTGCCGAGTTTATCAGACGGAGCCTGAAATACGTACTGTACATTATCATACACTAAATGTATGTACGTACGTACTGAATCACGTCACGTATGTGCTTATGTCAGTACGTACGTATGTCAGTTTTCGTTGAAATTAAAAAAATGTAGTGTTGAAGCATAGCGTTTTAATTCAAATTTCCCGCCAAAATTTCAAAAGCCGAAATCGGCCGTCACAACTCATCGTAGGACTTCAATCTCGATCCCCTGGTAACGTAATGTTATCGTAACTATGTTATGTACACATATTGTCATACGTACAGTACTATATGAGCACATGTTAGTCGATTATTTTTATTGTTTGTTTGTCTGTTTGTATTTACTGTAGTGGGGGCTGTGTATTGACAATGAATATATCCCTAATTATCTACGTGCCTTTGGCAATTATAACGTCTATTTGTTTCTATGCATTTGCGCTGAAGACTGATAATTTACAAAGATTGAGCCAGAAATTTGCCGTAAAACGTGAGCTAAACAGAATAGAAAAGAACACGACGACAACGACAACGACAACGACAACGACCACAACTACCACTACCACTACCACAGCATCAACTGTTACTGCTACTACAGCAACAACTATAACAACTAATACTCCCGCTACAACAATATCATCAACTGCACCAAATTCGTCTGAGACATCGTCGCAATCAACGTCAACACTGACAACTAATTCCACAGCCGAGACGACACTGCCAACAACGAGCCAAGCCCTCAGCACCATCAGCACGAGTACACCGGTATCAAGCAGAAGCAGCAGCAGAAAGATTTCATCCAGGCCACCGACCATAACCAGTTCTGAGCAACCATCGCAACATTGGATTATACCGGCTGCCATTGTACTAGCAATTATCGTTCTACTGATTATCATTGCAGCTGTGATTGGAATCATCGTGTACAGATGCAGACACACCAAAGCTCCAGCGAGCCCAGCCCAACGTGAGACTATCACTCAACAAGTGACAACCGATCAACGGCCTCCTCAGACGGCTCCGTCACCACCACCCGACCAAGAGCAGCAGCCACCACCCGCACCTTCACCACAACCACAACCACCCTCACCACAACCACCACCACCTAACGTCTACGACACTGCCGTGGCCACAGATCGTTCGGTGACCCCGGAGGGAAGACACCCAGCACCCGACAGTGGTTTTGTGGCCAGCTTCGTGCCTACCACCTTGTTGCCGCCTGCTACGACTAAGGAAATCTGAAACACTCTTAGCTGTTGCTTTCTTCACCACATTACCTACCGCTTCTTCTCTACTCGTTTTCTTCTCTCTTATTACAATCTCTATTCACTCACTCTATCCAAATAAAACCCTAACAGTGAATGCTCGCAGTCTTAGAGTAGGTGGACCAAGAGTAAGTACCTTAGAGTACGTAGGTACGGTCATGGATCAAATTTGGGTCGGTCTCTACAAAACCGTCTAAAACCTTAAAAATATATAAAAATCGATCCGAATTTTTGCATAACTGCACACTGGGATGTCTTTTACTTATTCTCTGCAAGTGTCGCCATTCTACGTCATATTTGTGCTACAATATGGCAAATTTTCGTAGTTTGTTAGACTACCAGCGGAAAAGAACTCGCTAAAAATCGATTTCACCAAAACTATAGTCCATGTCAAAAAAGAGCGGAGTGGCGGTTTTTTGCGAATAACTCCTTATCGGTGCGTCGGAGCGCGTTCTGCCTCATAACCAAAGTTGTAGAGGGGCCCGAGCTCGGTACTGTGGTGCAACCTAATCTGCGCAACGCGCCATGGTAATGCTAATTAGCGCAACGAAAAAAATCAACTTTTTCTGTAGTTGGGATGAACGCGAGTTTTTCAGTGAATTAGAATCTACAGACCTCGAGGATTCCAAAAATGTATTCATATTGCTTCTAGGTGGAACGGTTGCAGAGATACACCGTCAAAGTTGGCCGAAAATGCTAAAAATGGCCATTTATGATGGCGATTTTCAGATTTCTGGTGGGATTGAAATAACTCAGGACCAACCTGCGGCAAAGAAATGCCGTATAGAAGGGGTTCTCATGGTCAGAGAATCCACTGCTGACATAACTATAATCACTGGATTACTGTATTTTGAGGTCCCGACACGAAAAATGCTATTTTGCGTTTATGCATGCCTTGTGCAAGGAAACGCTTGATAAAGACAGCAACAAATGTTTTCAGGGTCGAGGAATCTGTTTCTGACATAGCTATAATCGCTGGATTACTGTATTTTGAGGTGTCGACATAAAAATTGTTGTTTTTTGCGATTCGGGCGTTCCTTTTGCAAAGAAACGATGAATAGACTAGGCACTAAAGGTTTTCGGCATCAGTGAATTCATTCAGGACATAGCGAATGTTACTGGTAACTGTATATTGTGGTCCTAAGGTTCCGGAGCCCTAATTTGGGTTTCTGAAGCCATAAGGGTTCCGGCACCACTAAAATCGCTACAATGAAGGTGGACTGTTGCGCAGTTTCTGTAGCGCATTTTCCTATATACCGTAGTAGAAATTTGCGTTTTTTATTGTGCTTTGTACTTGTACGTGACTAACCCACAAATTCTGTTGCGCTGTGTTTCCCGATGGCGGACCCGGCTAAGGATTTTACTGGACGTAAGAAGAATGCCAATGTAAGTTAGCCAGAACGAAAAAAGTATTTTGTTGTTGAATTATCGCTTACATAACCAAAGAAAAGTACAGCACCACCTACGTACGTATGTCCGGTATGTGTCCAGATTCTTCATTTTTAATAAATACGGTTGACAGTGTTTATTTACCATACCAGTCACATTCACATGGCAACTAATATTGGTCATGATGCAATGGATATATACTTAGTATTAAAATAACACTGAATTACAATCGGATTATTGTCCATGAAAAGCTTGTAGGCCAGAAGTTGAGTTCGGTCCTTCAGTTCAGTTTGCGGTCAGACCAACCAAGCTTATTCCTCCACTCATGCATGGTCGTACTTCCTTACCTCATTCCTCATTTCTCTTCCACCAACTTTGCAACAAAGTTGACCACTGGCAGAAGAGTCTGATTAACGTAGGAGGGCGGGGCTGCTTGGATGACTGAAGCTGCGTTGTACATCTTGGCAGCACGGTAGTTTTGATTGAAAGAAAGAAAAAAACTGGACTTATAACTTTTAATTTGTACTGGTTCATATTTGTACGATGTTCATAAATTTTCTTTAACCCTGCACTGTGGAGCTTTTCCGTAGCTAAGATGTAAAATTAAATTGGACTTTGACTTGCTTGCATGCATGCAGATAGTTCATGTGCGAAAATCAGAAATATTGCTTTCCGATTCCTTAAATTCATTTAATCAAGAATGATTCTATTTAGATAAACAGTGAGAGCGCTGCTGATGAAATGACAGTTAACGTCGAAAGACTACAGACTGAGATCCAAAATCTAGAAAAACAATTGGAAGGTACATTGTAAGACTGAAATAAACTACAATTGTAGGTATAAGTGTTTGATGTTAATTAGTATCTGCCGTGTTTTAGTTGATGAGGTCCTTCTGCGGCGAATTATAAAAGAAAACGGAGCCTTGCAGAATGAGCGGATGAGCAGACAACTCGGGGCACAAATGGACAAGCGACGGCTGGAAATTAAGCGGAAACAGGTTCCATGCTCTTTGTATGCAAGTACCGGGTGCCCGAGAGTAACATTTCTTTTTGCTGCCGTTTCCGTAACTGGTAACCAAACAAACTGAAATTTCCTCGATCGGTAGTGTTAAAATCCTTAGAATTATTTATGTTTAATTCTTATGCAACAGGCTTGATCCAATGTTGAGAAATTGAGGAATATGTCAATTTGGGATAGATATTTCTAGAATGGAAACTTTTTTCTGCTGTCATTTCTAAATCTTCACCGAATGTTAAAGAGCAGAGAATTTTGTCTGTCAAAATTTCATACATCAAGATTGAGTTTCTATTCATAAAATTTTAACTCTTGAATTTCGGTGGTTTTTAGCAGATAAGCTCATTTCTTAAAAATAGCGAAAATTACCCAATTTCGCATTGGTCTTCAATTTCAATTTGTCAGGATTGAACCAAATTTGGCACACCAAACTTTAATAAAATTCAAAGGAGGTTGGCACCTATATAGCATGCTTCTTATTTCAGCTTATTCGGATAACATTTGCAGAAACGGCAGCAAAAAGAAATGTCAATTTTAGGACACCCTGTAGCTTATACTATCTTGTGTATTACGCAGGTTGAAATGGAGAAACTTCAAGATTGTCTAGTTTCGATTACCAACTTACCAGCAACAGTTGCTCGGCGCATGAATCGGAGAGAACAAATCCATGGCAAGTACGTACATTGTACTGGTGGTGCTGGAGAGTTGCGGAGTACTGTGTACTGTTGCAGTCAAGCAGCAGAAGTGGAGACTCCGTATGAAGACAGAATTGATCGGATCGCAAGAACCACTGCCGAACTCCGGTGACTGTTCTACGCATGCTTCACATAATTTTCTCTTCTTGGAAGACTTTTCTTTGTAACAAAAAACAACTCAGCATTGCAGTGAGGTTCTGTTTTCAGTATTCCGTCAGTGCCAAGGACGCCGGTGGTGTCGGGTAACGAGACAGCCCCCATCGAGGGACGGCAGTCTGCGTTTGAAGATCTACTGAAAGACGCCAAGGAGCCGGTGCGACTTCAGCAAGTGCTGCAGATAATCGTCAGCGAACTAAAACTTGTGCACGGGAAGCAACGAGAGCTGCAGGAAGCGCTCAGATCTATTAAGGTATACGCTACAGTATCAATACATACAGTAGTGTAGTGCCCAAAAATGTCCTCTCCACTTTTTCGGCTTCACTAAAATCACTCTTTTTCAATCATTTCAAGACGAAAATGTGAAAATCATATGGTCTCGTAAAAACGGCTCTTACTCAAGCAATACAAAAGCTACGCCCGTGAAATCACGGCAGCTTATAGATCAAACACAGTGTAATTTCAAGACCCTCGCTCAAAGTACGCGCGAGAATCGGATTTTCAAATTTGGTAAAAAATCAAATCGGGATTTATCCATTTCCAAAGCTAACATTTTGGGGTTCACTAAAATTACCCGTTTTCAGTCAATTCTCTGCCAATGTGAACCAAATTTGCAGAGCAGGTGCCCAATGAGTCTGGCTAACTGTGGCAGAATTTTGGCGCGAAAATTCAAATTTTGACGGGAACTTTAAACGAATATGCGAATATCATAAAATGGTCTCATAAAAAAGGCTCTTACTCAATAAATACAAAAGCTACGCCAGTGAAATCACGGCAGCTTATAGACCCAATATAGTGCAATTGTATGCAGAAGTTTCAAAACCCTCGGTGTTTTCCATTTTCAATACCTCTGAAAAAGCTCCATTGAGGTGTTGCTGGCAGATCCGAGCAGTGTATGCAGGAGCGTTGTCCTGCTAGAAACCACTGACGGTTTTGAAACTTCTGCATAAAACTGCACTACATTGGGTCTATAAGCAGCCGTGATTTCACGGGCATAGCTTTTATATTTCTTGAGTAAGAGCCGTTTTTATGAAATCACTTTATGATATTCACTTATTCGTTTAAATTTCCCGCAAAAAATTTGAATTTTCGCGTCAAAATTCTGGCATAGTTGGCCAGACCCATTGGGCACCTACTCTGCCAATTTGGTTCACATTGGCAGCGAATTGACTGAAAACGGGTAATCTTAGTGAACCTAAAAATGATATCTTTGGAAATGATAAATCCCGATTTTTAAAGCGTCGTCGTTTTTTGCTAACCCCCTCCCCCTCCTGGTGTGTCGTCTATCAGCCGACCCCCCTCCCCCCTCTGGAACGACGTCGTTTATGGACGGCCCCTGTGTGGTGTACGTATTGGCTGAACCGAAAAAGGTTTTAAAATAATTTAACGGCATTGTTCCGGTAGGTATCTAAAACAAATGAAATGTAGGTTACGTCAGCTTGACATACTTGTCAAAAGTATTTTTAAAAATCTGTTCTAGGCCAACATTGATCGTGAGAACGCGTATTTTCACGGACGAGAATCGAGAGACAAACGTAGTATTCAGGTAGGTACGTAAATTTTTATAGGTATGTACTGTACGCCGTTCAATTTCGTTTTTGAGCGATGTCTGTGTTTGCATATTTACGTAAGTGCAGTAGCAAGAAATTGCTAGAGAGGAAAGTGAGATGTGTAGGTAAACTGGCCTATTACCTAACTTTGGCTTGTTCCTGACATTAGCACCTGTAGGCCGACCAACCGCTTTATGTAGCAAATCGCTAAAACATCTTTATGACGAGAGGAACTTTCTGCTTGTTGAAACGGTTCAAATTTTTTAGACGCTCGAGACACGCTTAAACGACCAGTACGATTTATTTCAAGCCGAAACTAGAATTCTAAAGCAGCGTTTGGAAACAATGTCAGACCGTCATTTGTCGGATTTGACTGAATTGAAGCAGCAATCGAGAAATTATCAGCAACTCATAGATACATTAAAAACAAGGGTAGTTGAAGGTTTAGACTATACGTTCCGTACAATCGTTCAGTTTTAGATAACATCATTGGAAAGCAGACTGGGACCTGAGACGAAACTGTTATTGGTTATGATAAGTGTATTCATGGAAGTCTTGAAATCACTCTTCTATTACCTCTCCTTTGCCTTTTGCAACCGGTCAGCCAACATAGAGTAGATTTCAATACAGGCTCCGTTTCAGATCAAGAGTGGCTGTTTTCGTTTTGATGGTGCTTCTATTTACGTCACTGTTGTGGATTTATGCAAATTACGGGTACTTGTTTTAAGACTATGCAATAGAACACGAAATACAATGTGCACCCAATATACGATTGTACATACCCTTACTAGTAAATAAATAGAACTGCAACTTCTCTGGTAATTTCGCTACTCACGTTGTATTGTGTCGTCTAAGCTTTTTAACCATCTTCAATATCGCTATTTTACCTTTGTTTCTTCTCTACCAGTCGAGATTTTGTGCTATGCTACAACTGTGCTAACTGTGCTTCAGCGAACTTTGCCTGAGCCAAATGCTTTAATGAGATAATTAAGCACAGTATAAATTAAAACTCAATTTAAAAATTCTGACAATGTCAACTTTAGAAACTTGAAATTCTCAAAGTTATCAATGTGCCGATCAACATTTGCAGATTTACCTAAACTACGGTCCCTGAGAGAGGCTAACACATAACCGCTGTTTTATTCCGCTCTGGGGATCTGATTCCATATTACCGGAATTCCCCCACCCAAAATTTGGTTGGTTGGTTGGTTGGGGGGCGGCAGGCAGGCAGAGACTGTTTGTTACTTGGGATTATTTTTCGAGAAAGAGAGAGAAAAGTCCAACCGCGGGCCGGCCAGCCTGGGCGTGTGTCGCGCCCCGTGCTTAGGCCTAACTGCAGTACAACGCATATGTATTTACTTCGGTTATAGGGACGGACCGGTGTACGGTTTATTAGGACAAATCGTCCTTTGCCTATTCTCTCTTTTTAATATCACAAGCTCTTTGGCCAGTCTGTTCGATATTTAGAGGTAGATTTGAAATTTTGTGTTTAACAGGGGCAAAAATTTGTGGCCGTGCAACCAAGTTAGTAGCTTGTTAAGATGCATTTTGCGAGAAAGTCAGCTTACAGCATACATACAGTGTAGTTGGGGGGAATGGGGGATTTCCCCAGGCCCGATTTTTGCAGAAAATTCCCCCCCCCAGCCGGATTCTGGGGGGATTTTTTTTAAACCCTATTTTGGGTTTCTAAACCTGCCAGCAGGGTTTCAAAAGCCCTGGTTATGGTTTCAGAGATCCTGAACAGGGTTTTGGAACCCCAATTAGGGTTCTAGAAGCCCTAAATAGGGTTCCGGAACCCTAATGTGGGTTTCAAAAGCCCAAAATAGGGTTCCGGAACTCTAATAGCTGTGTTTAGTTTCGTGGTAGATTGACCACAACCACAATTAACCAATAGAGTTGACACACAAAATAAACAATAACTTCTTTTTTTTACACCTACTTTTTAAAATAAAAAAACCAAAACACTTTACGTGAAGCGACGAGCGTCAATTGCAGTCACCGTGCTTTAAAATTAACGGGCGATGGCTTTTTTCTTGTTGTTCTTCTTCTTGTTGTTGTTCTTGTTGGGCACTGACCCCGCGCGGCATCAAATACAAACTCCATTTTGATAAAATTTGGTTCCTTTGATAAAGTGTTTAACTTTATCAACATGAACATAAGGTTGTTAGAAGAAACAGTCCAACTGTTTCAAGTTATTGTGTTATGATTGCTTACTACCACCATGCATACTGTTTTGCCATGCGTTTCGTTACCGCGTATACAAAGCAGTACTAAGGGCAAAATGAAGAAAATGAGCGCTACAGCTCATGCTGATGAAAACGATTGTCGAAAAATTGTTTCATTCAATAAGTTGAAATATAAAAAATCTTACTTTGTGCAAGTCCATCCCTGGCAAGCTAAGGCTGAAGAACTCGTATTCTGTGGCCTTGCACACAGACTCCCTCTTCTGCCTTCCCATCCCACGATGCTACCCATTTATCTACTTGTCATCACATCACTGCCTTTCGGTGGCTTGAGAACAAACCTAAATCTAAGCTAACATAGATTCCGAGTCGGGTTTTTGACTGTAAATCAGGTTATTTTTGTTTGAGCATAGATCTCAGAAGTCTATTTCTCAATTGCAGGCTGCGTCAGTACGTAGGGGGGGGGGCGTCCATAAACTTCGACGAAGAATATTTTCTTCGCAGCTTTATACTACAAGGAAAACTCAACCCAGTTCAAGTTTCCAGCTGCCAAAATGGTAGTTGACGGTCAAAAAGTTTCTTTTTCATAGCTTCCACAGTACTATGTAAATTTTATTGTACATTTTTCAATGTCGGACACAACCAAGTTTAGTCGGTGAGGGGGGATCTGCCAAAAACGTCGTAGTTTTTAAAGGGGATTGTGATGAATACGTCGAAAAACGTTGGGAGGGGGTGGGGGTGCAAAATTTTGAATTTTTTAACGTCGTAGTTTATGGACGGCCCCTAGTCACAGTGTTGTCCAAAAAGAGAAAACACCAGTGCTATATATCAGCCTGTTAGTGAAGCTTACGAAACAACAAGACGGTTCTTCAAAATGAGTGTATAAGACTTTAGATAGTTTGTACATTTTGAAGATCCTCTCAGTTTTAGAGGCAGGGACAGATTTTTTTGGAAATTTTTTACAAAATTAGACCGGCAGCAGAGGAAAACGCCAGTAAACTTTTATTTGAAGAAAGTGGTTGTGCAATTCTTTCATATGCAGTTTTCTCTTTCAAACAGGTCTTGCTGTTAGTAACCTCTTCAGATAATTCTTTTAGAGGATTCTCTTGCTTCTTTGTAGTGCGTTACATGGTGTAGTCGTTCCAGTAGAATAAATTGTACTGTACTGTACAAATTCGTTGTGACAGAAAACGTTTTGTGTACCTTGTTTAAAGCAGTTCTCTCTATCAAGCAATTTTGACACTCTAACGCAGATCTGTCAAAAATGCAGTTTTACTTTTAAGAAATCCTCCTGACACTATTAGGCAAATCATTCAAATAACAAGCAGTTTTCTTTCTCTAGAAATCCTGACACTCTTTAGCCAAATCTTTTAAAAACAGTAATTTTCCCTTCTGACACTGTAGACAAATCCTTAAAAAAAGCAGTTTTTTTTTAAATTGCTGATACTCTTTAAGCAAATTCTCAAAAACAGCAACTTTGCCTTCCATTTCGAATAATTCTTACACGCTTTAGGCAAATCCATAAAAAAGCAGCCTTCCCTTCCAATCCGAACAATTCTGCCACTCTTTAGGCAAATCAGTCCAAAAGCAGCTCTCCCTTCGTCGAAAGAATTCGGCGACACTTAGCAGCTTTCCTTCCAAAGAATTCTGGCACTCTTTAGGCAAATCTTTCAAAAAGCAGCTTTCGCTTCCGAAGAATTCTACAGTCTTCAGGCAAATCTTTCAAAAAACACCAATTCCCCTTCCATTCAAAACAATTCTGACACACTTTAGGCAAATCTGTTAAAAAACAGTTTTCCCTTCATCCAAAGAATTCTGCGACACTTAGCAGCTATCCTTCCAAAGAATTCTGGCACTCTTTAGGCAAATCTTTCAAAAAGCACCTTTCGCTTCCAAACAACACTGGCACTCTTTTAGGCAAATCTTCCAAAGCAGCTTTTCCTTCTAAGGAATTCAGACATTCCTTTGAGAAATCTTTCAAAAACAGGAATTTTTCCTTCCAATCCAGAGAATTCTGACACTCTTTAGGCAAATCCTTCGAAAAGCAGCTTTCGCTTCCAAAGAATTCTAGCACTCTTTAGGCAAATCCTTCAAAGCAGCTTTTGCTTCTAAGGAATTCTGACATTCCTTTGGGAAATATTTCAAAAACAGTGATTTTTCCTTCCAAAGCTGTTGTCAGTTTTCGAGCCACGGAACCAGCAGGACTTGGAATTTTCGGGCCAAACTTTCGCAATAGGTACCTAGTGAAGAGGGAAACACGTTTACCAGAGAAATAGACACAACAATGAACAAAGGAATGCAAAGGCTAAATATAAATATCTTTCATCACTCCCCCTCAGACGAACGTCGTTCCATGGGCACATCCGAGCCTGACGGTCGTCTGGAGTCATGAACGGTAGGAGAGCGAGAATCAGGAGAGCTTTGACCGAAGGGAGAACCAATAACGTTGACAGCACAGTCGGTCCGGCCAAAGGGATCCGCAGCGATGTTGAAACGAACTGCTTCACCGGGGCACAACTGAGGAGCCGACTGAGAAGGGTGAGGAGAAATGACCGCAGAGGCATGGACAAAGTAGTCAACAGTTCATTCACGCTCCCCGGGCAAGATGGTTCCGGTTCTCAAGACTCATTGGCCACCGGACTGGCGCACATAATGAGTGACTTCCTCGGACCATCTGGCGAAAGTGATATCGTTGGCTGATTGAAGAAAACGGTAGATTGTCGGGCGGGGAAGATTGACCGTAAGTTGTGGATGCGCAACAGGGGGCCGCTCATGAAAGGTGGCGAGGAGCCGCTCATAGCGATCTGCCATTTGACGTTGTTGCTCTTGATGCTGCTCTGCCATTTGCCGTTGATGCTCCGTCATCCATTGAACGAGTTGCTGTTGTTGAGCGGCTGCTTCTCGGCGTTGCTGTGCGGCCTCTTGACGTTGTTGGTCCAGCAGTTGCATAAGCGTGTGCTGGCCAGGAGGTTCGGCAGTAGTAGGAGCGGAGGGTAGATGAACGGGAAGAGCACCTGGGAGGTTGAGTTGACTGACGGAGAAGTGTACGGACGAGTGAGAAGAAGAGCGGGAAGGAGCCGGAGAGGTGTGGTCGGATTTGGGAGACGTCTTGCGGTGAGTGACAGCAGTTTTCTTTGTTCGAGGCATGGTAGGTTTGGTCGGCGTCGTAGTAGGCTTGGTAGGTTGTAGGCTGTAGGCTTGGGTGTGCACAACACAACAAAACGATTTAGGTCTCGGCACCAAATGAAGAGGGAAACACGTTTACCAGAGAAATAGACACAACAATGAACAAAGGAATGCAAAGGCTAAATATAAATATCTTTCACTAGTTATCTTATCTTGTTAATAAATCCTGAAAATCTGAGCCGAATTCATAGGGAAATGACTGAGAACGAACTGTTTGAGTCAACTCTCCTTCCTGCTGGAGTGTCTAAAGGCTAGCAGCTTTACAACGAGCGAGCCGAACGGCGCCGAGAGCACACGCTTTAAGATGCAATTGCATCCTACACGCTTAACGAAAAGCTAATCTTATACCGGCAGCCAGGCTGCCGGTAAAAACGGTACGTGCATGTATACCACAGATGCAAAACCACTTTTCTAGTACAATACCTGCTACCATTCTTTATAGATGGTGCAACGGAAGGAAGATTTACGTTCGGAGAACGTTGCCGAATTGCCGGCGTTACCGATATGCAATTTTTTGCATCGATTATGTTGTGGCGATTGTTCTTCCTATGCATGTTTTCCTAACATCCAAATTGTTGGGAAGCATTTTTCATGTTTTATATTTTCCATTTTCCAAATTTCCAACTTTTTGGGGACTTATTTTATTTTATTAAATAGTATTTTCGTTATCCTTGTTTGTGCCCGCCAGCGTTTTTCATTCAGTACTATATAGTCATGTTCCGTCAATCGGGACCAGACCGGGCCGTTAATCTTGATTCGTCGCCCCGCCATTTTTTGCATTTTTTACGGCGTAGCTGTATTTTCACGCATTCCTTCCCCAGGTTCGTCCGTCTCCACCACACTACAGCAGCAAAAGCTTCCGTAGGTCTAATGACTGCTACATAAAGCCAACTGACCATCTTTGGTGACAGTCGTCCCCAGTTGTTCCCAATAGCTGTTTTTGCGATAGACATTGGTTTTATCGGTCCCTCAGCGGCAGGCGTATTGGGCACGCGGTCTGACCTTAGCGCGCGCCCGTCCAGGCTAGCGTGAGATTAGAGCGACCGGTTACATTACAATGGATTGCACATAATTAGCTCCAAAAAACTTGAGGGTTTCCGCTGACCTCAAGTATTATATAAATATAGATCGGAACGGTCAATCCAGCCCGCTGTTAGACTATGTCAGCCCCTTTGTTTCAACATATCCGACAGTTTGACAGAGAGGAGAAAGCAATTGAGTTTTGCTGTCAACATCAACTGATCTCTGCCGGTCCTACAAACATACATGGGCCGAAAAAATCTGGAAGCGGGTTTGGAGGGACACCTCGGGGGAGGGGGATCCCCGGAAAAAAGTAAAAAAAAACGCCTAGTATTTTGATTTAAATAGGCGAAAAATTTCTCCCTCCTGGAGGGAGGATCGGGGAGGGGAATAAACCCCCGGCCCATGTATGCCTACTAAGTGTTCTATGCCGGAATGCCAGAATAAAATGTCACTTGTCAAAGACGCCAGCCAGCTTCAAACTCGACTCGACGAATCCTAGTCACGGCGCTGGCCTGGTCGGTCGCCGCTCGCGCGCGCTAGCTAAGCTCAGAGCATGTGCGTAATGCTCGGCCGTTGTGAGGGACCGACAAAACCGATGGTTACCAGTTTAAGCCCAGTTAGCAGCCGTCTCGGAAAATCCTACGACCTTGTTGTTGTAACTTTTTGTCCTTTCGGACTAGGAGTAGCCAACTGCTATAGAGTAGGAAGAGACACAAGGTCCGGCAGCCTCCTTAACAACAACACTCCCCTTTTACTGTCGGTGTGTGCAAGACAGCGCCGGTTTGGTTCCCATTTATCTACTTGCCATTGCTGACTTTCGGCGGCCGGGTCGGGCTTTGTGTCGACTACTTCCGATCGCCTCGACAGATTTTTGAACCCACAGACACACTGCTTCCACGGGTGCCGGGGCCGCCGTGACACACGGGATAGCGTAAACTACCGATGGCCAAGGACGCTAAAAATCGCTATTTTAAGCTGCCAAATAGCGTTTTAGAGCTAACAACAAGCAAAAAATGACAAAAGGGCTTCCAAAAACACCGATTTCTCTTAAGAATCATGGATAAAGAGGGTATGAGACCCGAATAAATTAATAAACAATAATTTAGTCATAAGAAAGGTAATAGTTTTAATTTGGGTCTGAATATTTGGACTTCATCTGTCCAGAGACCGACTCTTAAAACACACCTGTTTCTCAGTGTCTGCGATAGAGCAATGGCGTATCCAAGGGTATATAAGGTGGGTACACCCTCTTTGCGGTGGAGGCAGAAAGGTTAATTTTACAGAATTTTCTTGTGTAGTTGGATAGGGACCCAATCAGGCACTTTCAAAATGTTACACCCTTTGCAAATTCCTGTATACGCCATTGCGGTAGGGCCTTTTGGTTAGGGTGTTTTGGAATTGGTAAGGAGAAGTAAGGAGTTTTATTCAATCTGAAAAGTAGGGGATTGGCTGGAAAAGCCTGCGTTCTAATTAATAGATCGGGTATTGCAGCGAATTTGCGTGCAACTGCTGAAACTGAGCTTAAACGGTGTTTTTAGATTCACCTGTTTGTTTCCTCATAGTTACTGATTGTTGTCGAAGAGAAGAAAGCAGTATCGTGTGAAGCATGAAAGAGGACCAACAGGACAGTGAAACTGCAAACAATGGCAGTATCAAGGAAGCCGATCCATCAGAGGACAGCTCGTTGCGGAAGGAAAAACGAAAGTACGTCTTTCATTATTGACAAGTTCGGCTTTCGTTTGGTGACTGTCTGTGTGCTCATAGTGATCGACGTAACCAAAATTTTGACCGGAACCGGAACATTTTATGTTGGGTTACAAATTTGAAATTGTTCTACCCGCCGAAAAATTCACACCGCATGTTGCAGAATACAACTTGTGTATTTTGTCTAAGTAAGGACTAGATTTAAGTGCCAAAAATTATTACTATTTTAGCTAAACTAGGAGTGTTTATGTACCTATTTGCCCCAAAACATTGATTGCTGCCAATCAATTAACCTAGTGCTAAAATATAGTCTCATTGAGAGTTCAAATGGTAGCTTTTCAAAAACAAACATCCATTGTTTAGTAAAGTTTACTACGTCCAGTAAACCAAAAATAAACATCAGTCAGGACGATGGGTGGGCTGGGCCGTTCGTCCGGCTACAAAGCCCTACCCTTTATGTACTTATCGAATTTTAGCTCAGATATCTTTATACGAAAACCATTGAGTGTGCGTATATTGACAACTTCCGTAGGCAATGCATTCCAAATAGTTACAACTCTATTAGAAAAAAAGCTCTTAGCTAAATCCAAACGTGTATACCTACAATACAGCTTTAAATTATGCCCTCTAGTTCCAACCACAGGTGCAAACTGAAAAAAGCTCTCCACCGGCACATCCACCAAACCATTGATGATTTTGTAAACCATTATTAGGTCACGTTGTATGCGTCGTTCTTCTAAAGATTTTATATTTAGTGTTTTTAAACGTTCTGGATAGGTCAGAAATTGCAACCCAGGCAAACGACGGGTAAACAGACGCTGCACTCTCTCCACAAGATCAATATCTTTCAAAAAACACGGATTCCAAACCTCAGTTGCATACTCTAATTTGGAACGTACAAATGATTGGTAAAGACGCAACAAGAACCAACGGTCACGCGATTGAAAAGTTTTATAGATCAAATTTATCATCTGAAATCCTTTTGCTGCAATCCTTTGGCAGTGCAAAGAAAACTTTAGATCATTTGAAATTGTAACTCCAAGGTCGACTATGTTACGTACAGCAGGAATCAATACATTATCCAAATGGTACTCTGTTTCAGCATTACCGTAACCCAAATGCAGAACTGAACACTTTTGAAGGGCTACAGCCAGCTGCATTTCGGTAGCCCAGGTATATACGTTCCTTAAATCGGCTCTCAAAGAATCATTTATTTGATTGCTTTCAACCGCAAAATAGATCTTGGCATCATCAGCATAAAGTTTTAGCTGAGAAAACTTTAACACTATTTCAAGATCGTTTATATAGACTAAGAACAAGACTGGTCCAAGTAAGCTACCTTGCGGGACTCCTGATTTAACACCACATTCAGATGAAAATTGATTTCCCACTGAAACTAGCTGTCTGCGATCCGTTAAATACGCCTCTATCCATTGTAACATGCCACCAACAACCCCAAACGATCTCAGTTTTTTAATCAGTTTAGGATGAGATACACTGTCAAAAGCTTTTGCTATATCCAGATAAATTATATCTATAGTTTGTTTGTTTTCTAAAGCTAAAGTCCAATCATGAAGGCATGTCAAAAGTTGAGTTACAGTAGACCGTTTGGCCAAGAAACCATGTTGAGCATCTGTAATTAATTTATTTGCTTTCAAATGTTCTACCAGTTTTTCACGTATCAAAGATTCCATTACCTTACTACTGGAAGACAAGAGACTAATTGGACGGTAATTTTTTACATTAGATAAACTACCCTTTTTGTGCAACGGAATTATTTTAGACTTCTTCCACTCATTTGGTAATGTACTAGATGCAAAAGAAAAACTGAAGATTCTTTCTAAAGGTTTGGCTACGACACTTGCTAGATTCTTAAGAAAAAACTGAGGAATTTCATCCACACCTGCTGACTTTTTGGGCGCAAGTTTAATTAGGTGGTCATAGACAGTTTGCCATTCAAAAGACATCGAGCTCAGTTGAACATTAACCCTGCGGTTAGGTAGCAGAAGACTATGACCGTCATCCTCATTAAAAACCGACCCAAAAAATCTATTAAACTCTTCAGCTTTCTCCTTTTCTTTAGATAGAACAGTGTCATTTTCTAGCACTAAGGGAGGAATTTCGGATCTAGTAGTCAGACGAGATTTAACGAACCGCCAGAAGCAGGTATCAGAATGGGAGTCGAGCACTTTCCTTTCCTGACTATATTCATCACGACGTTTCAAGCGGCGTGCTTCACGCGCTGCTTGCAACCATTTTTGGTAGCGTTCTGGAGTACGATTTTTTCTATATAGACAGTGAAGACGTTTCTGCCTCCTGTGTAAACTTCGAGTATCGAAAGACCAGGAAGTAGTATGTTTTTGATGAAATTCACACAAGGGCACATACTTTTCAATGCAAGAGTTCATTAACTCCCAGAACTTGCGCCAAAAAGCATTTACATCAGCACATGAATCAAAAAAGTCATACCAGTTTATATTGTTCAACTCTTCAAAAAAATTTTCATAGTCTGTTTTTGCAAAATTTCTAAACGTCTTCTTTTCTAATTTTGGTCCTAAAGTAAAAGGCCCTATCAAACCATGCACACCAAAGTGATCAGAGCTACCCAAAGGACCTGCTACTTTTACATTCGCGACCAAATTTGGTTCGTTTGCAAACACCAAATCAAGAATATTCCCTTTTTCATGTGTACACTCATGTACATACTGTGTCATTCCAGCTTCCATAGTAAAATTGAGAAAGATATTATCTGCACCAGAAAGGGTAACGTCAGTTTCATTCCAATGTATTGCCGGGTAATTGAAATCACCAAAAACAACAATAGGGTGGTTATCTGTCAAAAAGCGACCCAAATGATCAACAAGAGCATCAGTGGATGAGTGGATACTTGCAGAAGGTGTACGATAGTAAACTGCAAGTCTCACAAAAGATCGGTTTGTACCTGGTAGATACAAGTCGACCCATAAGGACTCAAAAAACTCAGTACTATCTTTCTGAACCAAAAGCACTTCAAACATTTTAGGAATTAGTAAAAGTACTCCGCCGCCACGGCCCAGCCGCACCTCATCGTCCGACCTAACAACAGTATGAGTACGAAAAATGTCACTAAATAGGGAATGCTCATCGTTACTACACAGAAATGTTTCCGTCACGGCAATAACAGCCTCCAGATGTTTAGAGCAGACAAAAGACAATTCCGTTAATTTGTTTGTAATACTACGAGCATTAAAAAGTCGAAACTTCATAAACATCTGTTTGCTTGTCAGTTTACCGGACGTACCTAGTTTGACCGTTTCGGGCGTTCAATAATCTGTCCGTGTCTGATTATCAGGTCTTTACGTTCAGTCTCGCGTCTCTGCTTCAACTCCTCCCGCAGTTTTTTGTCGGCCTGGCGCTCTAAGTAGGTAAGATCGGGCCGCACAAAACACTTGTAGCCCTTCTCGTTGGCAAGCTCTGGGTCGCGCTGCATAATGGAACTGGCCCCTTTCAGAAATTTCTGCCGGTCTCCACCGGTGTGCTTCTTGAAACACACCTTAATCACGCGCGTTTTTTGGGACCGAGCTCCGTCACGAAAGACTGCGTCTACAGAATCAGGAGAAACAGAAAGTTGCTCACAGATCGTGTCCACCTTACTGCGATCCACTTGAGACTGGTCTGCATCGGTGCGCTCACGTTCCGGCCAGCCAACAATGACTAAATTGTGCCGTTTCTCTTGTTTCTCCATCTCATCACGCACCACAGCACGAGCCGCCTCGGTAGCGGCCCTGGTTGCAATCTCAGTCAACTGTCCCATCAAAGGGCCGAGCGCCTCAACCGTGAGACCGCCTGGTGGCAGAGGTGGCGGCAGAGAGTCATTTAGACGATCTTCCAAGCTTTGCAGACGGTGTTCGGCGTCTCGCAAAGCACCTTTGGTCTCGGCAAGCTCGCGGGCAATGGTCTTTAGTGAGGGCGCATTGCAGACACCGCACACAACGAAGGACAGGTCGGATGAAAAGTACGACAGCGCAGCATCCTTCAGAGAGTCAATCTGTCGAGTAGTGGCGCTGCCCACATTGAACTTCTTGCCGACCACACATTCGATGCAGACAGATTGGTCGCAGTAGTCGCAGATAAGACAGTCGTAATTACCACTCGGCAATACCCGAAATTGTTCGCAACAATTCACACATTCCTTTTGTACTTGAGAATCGTTTGTACTAGCAGAGCCTTTCCTCAAAACGGGTGATCGAGAGACAGACATTGGACAGGTATTAGTAATAGCAAGAATATATAACACCAAGAATGTTCCACTCGGCGGCTCGGCCGTAGTCAGCTGAGCGACCATGCGCTGCAACATAATCGCGCCTACGTAGGCGCGATCGCGACCACCTAGGCGCGATCGCGCCTACGTAGGCGCGACGCGACCACGTAGGCGCGAAATCTATGCTGCTTACCCCTGCAGAAAATGGGTCTAGACTTGTCGTAAGCAGATAAATGTGCGCCAAATTCAAATTGTTCAAGTACTAGCACCCTCCTAATGGCCTCAAATCTTCAGGTGACCTCTGCCATTTGTTTCCTTCCAAATCGTACTACAACCACTTCGACATTCCAGTCCGCCACTCACGATTTGCATGCCACCGATCTTCGCCGAAGTACTATCCCAAGAATCGGTCGATTTGGGAGTGGAAGAAAGTGAAGCTGCCGATTTCCCTTCAGCTTACCACAACTTCATCCCTTCTAGCTTCCATACTCTTTGTTTCGATATGCCCTGGGGGGTCACCAGCCTAATCTTTTCTGATTCACTTTGAATCGTCCTGCCGAAGTACTATCCCAAGAATCGGCCGATTCAGGAGTGGAAAAAGATGAAGTTGACAATCTCCCTTCAGCTTTCCATTATTTTAACTCTTGTAGCTTCCATTCTCTTTGTTTCAATATGCCCCGGGGGGGGCCGCCAGCCTAATCTTTTCTGATACACTTTGAATCGTCCTGCCGAAGTACTATCCCAAGAATCGGCCGATTCAGGAGTGGAAGAAGGTGAAGTTGACAATCTCCCTTCAGCTTTCCATTATTTTAACTCTTGTAGCTTCCATACTCTTTGTTTCAATATGCC